>NW_019281089.1:50446-77809 GCF_000648695.1 Onthophagus taurus
AGACTAAATACTGCTTTCTGAAGACTAGATACTGCTGACAGGTCTAAATACTGCAAAAGAAAGATAAGATATTGTTGGAGAAAACATACATAACTTTGGCAGAAGACTAGATACTGCTTCTAGAAGACTAAATACTGCTTTCTGAAGACTAGATACTGCCGATAGGTCGAAATACATAGTCTGGAACAGTAAATGCTGCTTTCTAAAGACTAAAATTGCTTTGTTGAGACTAAATACAGGTTTCTGAAGACTAGATACTGCTGACAAGTGTAAATACTGCAAAAGAAAGATAAGATATTGTTGGAGAAAACATACATAACTTTGGCAGAAGACTAGATACTGCTTCTAAAAGACTAAATACTGCTTTCTGAAGACTAGATACTGCCAACAGGTCTAAATACAGCGTTTGGAACACTAAATACTGCTGTCTGAAGACTAGATACTGCTCTGGAAGATTAAATACTGCTTTCTGAAGACTAGCTGCTGCTGTGGAAGATTAAATACTGCTTTCTGAAGACTAGATACTGCCGACAGGTTGAAATACAGCGTCTGGAACACTAAATACTGCTTTCTAAAGACTAGATACTGCTGACAGGTCTAAATACTGCAAAAGAAAGATAAGATATTGTTGGAGAAAACGTACATAACTTTGGCAGAAGACTAGATACTGCTTCTAAAAGACTAAATACTGTTTTCTGAAGACTAGATACTGCCGTCAGGTCTAAATACAGCGTCTGGAACACCAAATACTGTTTTCTAAAGATAAAAATTGCTTTGTAGAGACTAAATACTGCTTTCTGAAGACTAGATACTGCCGACAGGTCTAAATACTGCAAAAGAAAGATAAGATATTGTTGGAGAAAACATTAAAAAGGCGCCGGCGCCCCTTTTTAAGCGACGCCCAGGTGCAGTGCACCCCATGCACCCCCCGGTAGCGCCGCCTCTAAGTATAGTTTAATTTGGCGATATTTCTAATGGCTCTTCTTTGTATACTAAATATTCTTTTATTAATAGCGGCGTGTCCCCAGGCAAGTAGTCCTTAACTAAGATGACTCTAAAAAAGCGCAAAATAAGCGGTGCGCAATACCTCCGTAGAAGAAAATTCAGAAAGACGTCTTAACAAAAAGGCTGTGGAGCTTAAACGAGAAGCTAAAGCTTCGCCATGAAAACTCCAGGTAAGTCCCGGGTCAACATACACGCCCAGAAATCTGAAACTATCATCAGAATCCAAACTTTTATCTGTGTGCTTTAGTGAAAAGGTCATCAAGGTTTTATCATTATTCAACATTAGCTGATTACTTGTAAACCAATGTCTAGCCGAAATGATCATTAAATTATTATTTTCGGTGCTTTAGATGAATGTTTATTTAACAAACTGACGTTTCTAGAAATTTTTATTCAAATCTTTATAAATAATCAAAAAATTTTCTTCAAAAACAGTTTCCTTACATTTTGATAATTATTATTACAGCAAACGTTTCATAGATGGCGTTAAAAATTAATTTTTAATTCAATTAAAAACCTCATTAAAATGTAAAAAAGACGACAAACTATGCGGAATTCTCGCTTAATGAGATTTTTTTTTCAAAGCAGTGTTTGTAAAAGTCAAGACGATAACGGTATATATACGGTTCGCCGATCGTCATTTCGGCGAACCAGTTAAAAAGCGACCTTTCGCGGCCGACCGACCGGACCTAAACTAAAAAAAATACTTTACAATAAAAAAAAACGAACGACCCGTACCGTATTGTTTTAACGATCCATCGAACGGCTTGAACCAACATCCGTTCCTTCTTCGTATACGTCAATCTATCGCTCCACTTATTTACGGCCACTTATATTTCTCTCCTTTCGTACGTACGCCACTGGATACTTTCAGTGTGGCGCGGCGTGAAGTTAGTCGCGATCTTGAAGACTTCGAGACAAGCTCCGGGGAAATCTGGCCGCGTCCACAATTGGGCGCCGCGATTTTCGAAAAACGTGCGCCAACATTCATGTGCGTGCGCGTTAAACGACGACGACGACGTTTTGTGGCGTTTTTCGACCTTGTTTAGTCCCTCTTTGGCGATCTACACGACCAGTTTCTTTTATACACACGAAAACGCACGTGGTAATTTCAATTTCATTTTAATTTTTTTTCAAGGCTGTTCATAATCGTAAATTAGAAAAGTTTGTGTTTGAATGCGCAGTTTCTTTTTTAACTTCTTTGGTGCGCCGATTTTGAGTGTGGTGTTTGTTTAAAATGATTTTTTTTTGGAAATTCTCTTCGTTTAGTTAAAGGTAAGGAATTATTTTCTTTTATCCAGGTTATTTTATTTAGCCATCTGAGAATCTGGCGAATCTCAACGTTCCAACTTTGTGATGTGAAATTTGAGCTGAGCATAAACAATTTTGTTTGACATTGAACAGATCCTCAACATATCTATTTTTATCGTTTAATATTCTCCTTTATACATATACATATATATATATATACCTAGTGATCATGAATTTTGTTTTTTTATAAACATCTCGTGTATTGAAACCAAAAATATGAACACCACTGGATTTATAAACGTGATAACCTTGTGGTAGTATTGGTAACTCACGCAATGTAAAACTGTTATAAATCAACACCTACATCAATAATGTTGGGACATAAATTAGATTGTATGTAAAATTAATTTGATAGAATTTTTCGAGGACTTTATGTTGTTTGTTGCAATATGGGAAGTATCTCACAATTTCTCAGGCAATTTCCTGCGATGTAAAAGAAATTGCATCATAGGCTGGAGGAATGCGCGAAATTAACAATAAGCGATCAAAAAGCCTTCTGGCGTTGAAGGAAGGCGGAACAGGTAGCAAGGTAACTAATTAAGAGGCGCAGTTATGTTTTAAATTGCTGCGTTATTTTAAATAAAATATTCTTGTGAAATCTTAGTGCGGATCTAATTTCATGGTTATTATCCGAGAATTCTGTGATAATTACGAAAGAACATTTAATTTTTTTTTAATATTGATCCCATATATTTTTCTAAAAGGCATTGCGTACATCTCGTTTCAGTTGAGACGTGTTTACCGAGAAGTTTTACGGCTTCGTTCGTGAACTAATGCAATTAAAGTGGAGCCGCGATTTACGATGATTGCGGATCGATGTGTGACGGTGTCTGTATTTGGCCGTGGAAGCAATTGAAACGGACGTACTCTGTGTGTGTATGTGTAAAGCATCCCACATGGTGTGGAGAATAAGCTCAGAGGCACGGCACATGACTAATTCAACTCTATAAATATTAAAACACAATACTCTCTTCCGGAGTGAAACAGATTTAGGACCACATCTTACTCAAAACTTTTCTTTTCAAAATCCGTTTATATCTCGAAATCTATTTGGCATAAATAACTTAATTACGTCTTCCGGAATTGCAACAATTAACTCGGAAGTCCAAAACAAAAGGTGACCCTGAAATTTTCGTTCGCAGCTGTCGCTTATCTTTTTGGATCTTTGCTAATAAACGAAGACTTTTGCGTAGATTTGGGGGAGATATGCACAATTTTCCATTCACACGATGTTGTATTACGCACCAACTGGCGCACGCGATGCTCAACTTACAAAATTATAACGAAACTTCCGAACCATTACATAATTTTATATTTACATATTCCCCAATTTGTGCCTCTTCAAGGTTCTTCTTATTAAATACTTAATATAAAGAGTTTCATTCATTCATCCATTCATGGATGTAGTAGTTCTTTAAACTGGTTATGATTCATTCGGATAAATATAAATGAAAATTATTATTTGTATATACAAGTTTTCCATTTATATTCGTTATATTTGATATTGACTAAAATTTAATCGAGATTCGAGACATTTGTTAAGATTTTTTTCTCACCATACCAGAAGAAGATAGGAAAAGCTTGTTGGTATGTGTCAAAATTGTGCTAATCCATTAAATATGTCTTCAGGATATATGGCAAAGGTAAAAAAATTTTAAAAATACCAAAGGAGATGTTTTGCAGAAAATGCAAAAAATTTTGAATAAGGAATACAGTGATTGGTCTCAATCAAAACTGGTCTAAGGTATTAAAAACATCTATGGGATACTTAACTAGGATGATCGAGTTAAAAAATGATGATTATGTTGTTATTTTGCAATGTTTCTAAGATACCAGAAAATAAAAAGGGTTGTTGGTGGGTGTCAAAACTATTTCAATCGATTAGAAACATTTTCTGGGTACTTAACAAGGACGAGTACACTAGTGGTGAAACGGATATTCGGCACTATATATCCGTTACTTAGTACTCCACCATTCACAGGAATTAGTATCTCTTTTAGGTGTTGGACACTGCAGATAAAAATCAAGTTCAACCCCAATAGGACTTTTTTCATTTTTATAATCCCAATACGATATATAACATCTCTTGTTGCACTTTCGTCTAGTTTTTTTAGATTTAAAAATTCGTATAAAATCCATTTCTTGGAATATGAGTATGAAAATTTCCCAAAATGTTAATAAAAGTGTCCTCTTTCCAATGAACCAACCCGTTTTGAAAAATAACTTTTAGTTTTTGAGAAAACAATATTTGAAGTTTTGATAAAATTTTCGATGTTGCAATTTTCATCGATAACTTTCAAAATTCGCTATAAAATTAATTTCTTGAAGGATCCTTGTGGAAATATCACCAATTATTAATTAAAGTATCCTCTTTTTAATGCAACAAGCCGTTTTGAAAAATCACTTTTAGTTCTTGAGAAATAAATTTTTGAAATAATCGACAATTTTTTCGAATTTTGCAATTTTCGCCGATTAAGTTTTAAAAATTCGTATAAAATCCATTTCTTGGAATATGAGTATGAAAATTTCCCAAAATGTTAATAAAAGTGTCCCCTTTCCAATGAACCAACTCATTTTGAAAAATAACTTTTAGTTTTTGAGAAAGCAATATTTGAAGTTTTGATATAATTTTCAATGTTGCAATATTCATCGATAACTTTCAAAATTCTATCACTACCCGTTCCATCACTAGAACACACTAACAATATTGATTTAATTCAGATTGCCAACCCCATTACGTCATCCTGCCATCGTTTTTGGGTCTTCCTCTAACTCTCTGTTCCCGTGATGTTCATTCTACAACCCTCTCTCTTTCTACATTCTTTCCAGATGTTCCAACCATGCTACTCTCTGTGCTTTTATGTGTCATACTCTGCATCATCCATGAGCTAGTCCAACTCGTGTGCCTTTCCATAATATCTAGCGCAAGATCCATCTTTCAAAGACTTAATTTATTTGCATCTCCTGTCGAGATGGTTCATGCTTCATATTTTCCTCGATTTTTTGACATTATTGGTTTCGATTAGCCTGGATTGTTAGTTATAAGTCCTGCTATGAAGACTTCTAACCCTGATCCTGCGATAACTGGAAACCACGAAACAATGGTGATATCTCCCCAATCGTCTTTCTTTTGGATTTTTTTGCCAAGTTGGTAAACTTCAAATAGTACCAGTATCAGGAATCTTGAAGTCAATACACTAAGTGTTTGATACAAGTATATATTTGGGGAGAGATTACAGAGTTTGAGGAAAAACTTATGCAAAAACAATTGTGTTGTAAATGATTCAAAAAATAAATACCATAAGTATACTAAAGAAATTAAAATTCTTTGCCTTCACTCTTACGTTTCATAAATATTGAACGGTGACAGAGCAAATTTGCAGCCAGTTTGCCCACGAAACAAATGTTTGTAAAACGACTTGCAAACGATGAATATTCGTTCGCCGGAGTTATTGTTTTCTCTTTCGGTTCGTTTCGTGTTCCTCGTCTTAACCGTGTAAGGTCGAAATGTAAATAGGCTCCACGTCGTGGCAGACGTCTAAATATACAAGAATCCTTCCAGCTAAAAATCAAGTCCGGCCCCGAACCCCATGAATTGCACAAATATTCCTTTTCCATCTCCGTCTTTCTGCGCGTACGGTCTCTGTCAATGCCAACATCGTTAAATAATTAGATTTTTTTTTTATTAGTGCTAGTCAAGGTTTTTTGGGAAGTCGGTGAAAATCGAGTTTGATTACATCCGATATCCTTGAAAGGAGCGTTGTACTTTCGATATTTTTGGCTAGGTATTAAGCGACTTTTTGTGCTCTTTTGTCCTTATTGAGGTTATAGAACCGTAACGTGGTATTAAAAGTTTACATTAGATTTTGTATGTTTATTATATTCCTGTTTGAAAAGTCTGTACGAAAATTGCTTAGAAACGTGGTATGTTTGGGTAAATACCCAGTATGATTTTAATCTGCGGTTTAGCACTTCCTGTATGTAGCCAAATCGTTTTATAATCTCTTGTTAAAGATCGTGTAAATTACAAGTACATTTTTTTCGGTGATTATTAAAGGTTATAACACAGATGTCTCATTTTGAGTTGTGATGCTTGAGAATTCTTCATAAAAAGCTGTTGTACAGTTGCGTATCCATCAAGGCGTAATGTGTGCAAAATCCTTATATAGACAAATGTCCCGTCCGGTATATTTATGTCTGTACGGGTGTCCCGTCGATACGGCAGAAGCTTACACGTGTCCTCGACCGCTAACGCACTCTCCTAACGCTAGCATTTCTGCTATGGTTTATGTGCGCGGCTCGGTCTTAGAATGAAATTCTCGGTAAAATGGCAAAACTGACCGAGACATCGATACGTTACGCAGGCGAAGGCGAACCGGAAAACTAACAGTTAAAGATATTCGGATTCTTGGGAAATTCTTTGTTTTCCGTTACTTAGATTGATGGCACCGTCCTCTCTCCACCATAATGCGGTAATAATAACAGAAGTTGGCAGACGACCGGAATACAAGATGTTTTCACACAATACAATGTCAAAATTATGATTGATTTATGGAGAAAAAATTTTCGCAGATTTTTCGCAGTTATAGAAAAGAATTCTGCCTATACAAGAGGAGAGATGGATATATCTTGAGAGGTTAGTGTCTTCGCATTCAACTTTTTGTTAGTCCTCAACCGTGTGACCGTTATTACGTTATTACCGAGATAATTCTTAAACCTCTGCGACCATAGCAACGATATCTACTTTCTTAGCTCATATCTTCCTTATTAGTAGAGATGCACCACTTGAAAGCTTGAATCTTTCTCTATCTAAAACCGGGGTTTCGTCTCATAAGTTGATATTAAGATCAATAAAAAATGAAGAACATTGCTTTGTACTTAAAATAGCTCAAAATTACCAAACTTCAAGGCCTTGTGCAATTATTATAAAACCGAATTTTAAAATACTGTTATCACAGTCGGAAAGAGCGCTCCTTCAACTATCGTAATCTAGGTTTTCGTTGGTCAATATCTATCGGCGTCATGCTTAAATCACTCTTAATATCCATCCCTACACGCAGAAACGCTTAAATACTCTTCCTTTAAAGATCTTTCTTATTTCATAGGGGGAAAACTATAGAAGTATATCTATCTTATCGAAAATTTTCTGCTCTTTCTAATGGTGTATAATGGCGATGAAGCGCTTGCACAAGTACATTTTTGGCCAAAACTGCTAAATTCATACGTTTTAGCCATTATTAAACCTTGTCCGGGTCGGTAACTTCCTTATATGACCAGGAGAAAACTCTAGAACTATATCTATCTTATCGGAAATTTCCTGCTCTTTCTAGTGGTGTATAACACTCGGTGATCAAGCGCTTGCACAAGTACATTTTTGGCCAAAAACTGCTCAATTCATACGTCTTAGCCATTTTTAAAGCTTATCCGGGTCGGCAACTTTGTTATATGACCAGGAGAAAACTCTAGAACTATATCTATCTTATCGGAAATTTTCTGCTCGTTCTAGTGGTCTATAACACGCGGTGATCACGCGCTTGCACAAGTACATTTTTGGCCAAAAACTGTTAAATTCATACCTGTTAGCTATTTTTAAACCTTGTTCCGGCGATAACTTTCTTATATGAGCAGGAGAAAACTCTAGAACCATATTTATCTTATCGAAAATTTCCTGCTCTTTCTAGTGGTGTATAACACTCGGTGATCAAGCGCTTGCACAAGTACATTTTTGGCCAAAATCTGCTAAATTCATACGTCTTAACCATTTTTAAAGCTTGTCCGGGTCGATAACTTTCTTATATGACAAGGAGAAAACTCTAGATCTATATCTATCTTATCGGAAATTTCCTGCTCTTTCTAGTGGTGTATAACACACAGTGTTGTTAAATACCCGGGTATTTATTTTCAAAGGTAAATTTCCTTGATATATGCCCGGGGGTATTTAACCAAGATGGGTATTTAGAGGTATTCATAAAATTTAATTTAAATTGAGTTGAGGGCAGTTTTGCAAGAACTTCAAGAATGCAGAGTCGATATACCAAACTTATTTATAACATCTACAATAATGCTACAATTATGGTAAAATTGCATGAAAGTACTGAAGAGAGTCGAAGTAGTAAAGTGTGAGTAAAACAAGGCGATACATTATTGAACCAAAATTGTTCATCATAGTCCTCAGAGTGCATTTAAACAACTGGATTGGACCCAAAAAGGCATAAACATTGATTGCAAATGCTTAAGTAATTTGCGCTACGCGGACGATATAGTTCTTGATAGCCTTGGAGAGATTAAACTAATGCTGAACGACTTAAAGGAGGTGTGTGCAAGAGTCGGGCTAAATATCAACGAGGAGAAATTAAAATTTGTGATAAATCGCGTTCCCAGATCTAACATCAACATTGGGGATAATGAGATTGAGAGGGTTGACAGTATACCTATGCATATCTTGGCTTGAGGTTCGTGTATCAAGAGATAATCAAACAAGCGAACTAAACAGAAGTATCACACTCGTATGGGCAGCCTATGGGAAACTTAGAGACATCTTCAAGAGAAAAGGACAAGAAAGGCGTGTTTCCGGTTATGACATAAGCCTCCGAAACTTTAACATTAACAGTAGCCACTGCCAGGAGGGTCCAAGTAACGCAAAGATAGATGGAGAGGTCGATCCTGGGTCGTACTCTGAGGGACTACATACGAAAAGAAGACCTATGAAGAAAAACTGGCGTAACTGATGTGGTCAACATTGTGGCAAAGCTTAAGTGGAACTGGGCGGATCATGTCGCGAGAATGAAGAATGAGCAGTGGTCAAGACGGTTGCTTGAGTGGAGACCGCGAGCGAACAGACGAAGTAGACGTTAAAAGAATGACCAACAATTGGATTCAGACAGCACAGAATAGAATCGAATGAAACAGAATAAGGGAGGTTTATGTAACAATGGACGCAGAGGGCTGCTTGATGATAATAATCATAATAACTTGATCTAATCTAAATTACGACAGATTCGTTTAATGATAATGCGTCTTTGATTGTTGACAATTCCTCGTCTTCAAGATATAAAAATACCCACTGTTTGGGTATTTACCCTGGGCTGGGGTAAATACCCGGATAAACACCCATTTTAGAAATACCTACCCACCGGGTATTTACCCAGCGCCCATGGTGATAACGCGTTTGCAAAACACGTTTTGCGCCAAAAACTACTAACGTTGTGGATTTTTCTGTTTCTAGTTAAGTCTCATTTGTGACAGGGTTTGTCACGACTACCTGTGTCAAAATCATTATGAGCGGCTTATGGATCCCAAAAATCCCCCATTTTTATTACGGAATATGAAAGAATTTTTTTTTCTGAGTCTAGTACATTCAATATTAATACTGGTTACATAACAAAATTTTCGAGAAATATTACTTGAAAGTTTAATTACTTCAAATTTATGGTAACCATACTAAAGCCATGAGTAACTATGGTAACCAATTATTTTAAACAATTCCCTGACTGTCAAACTGATTTAGTAGCTGTGGTGGTGCGCCATCTTGTTGGAATAACTGCCGTTGGAATTGAGTTGGGTCAACAATTTAAACATCTTTTTCCAGTTTCCTCAAATCTTTTGCGGACTTTCTTGGTTAATTTGGATTTAGGTAACCCAATATCGACAATTTTGTCTATTGACTTGTTCACTTAATGTGAAACATAAAAAAAAAACTTAATATCATCGTTGCAAAAACTACTTTTCATTGCTCATGAATGAGGTTTACTTTATAGGAATGATACTTTGCGGGTTTTAAAATTTTCAGAACCGTTGATTTACTAATGTCCAAATTAGACCCAATACCCCTTATAGTAACATGAGGGTTTTCTTGCCCAGCCAAAACCTCGTTTTGTAGAATCTCCACTGAAACATTCTCACCATACTTTGGCTAATGAGTTGGAGATCAGGACATGTGGTATTACAGAGGTCAACTACTTACTAAATCAGTTTTTGACACTTGGAAAATTGTTTAAAATAATTGGTTACTATAGCTACTCATGGCTACTGCTATTTTTACCATGTCAACAAATTTGAGGCAGTAAAACTTTAAATTATTATTGACTACTATAAATACTAGATTCAGAAAAGAACCCTCTTTCATGTTCCGTAATAAAAATGGGGGATTGCCATTTGAAAAAGAAAACAATGACGTTTAATTTAAAATCTAATAGTATATCTACTAGTAACTCTACTAGTATGGGATGTAATCACAAAGTGTCCTGATTTTTTAGCGTATAATACGCTGGTGAGGGAAAAAAGTGGGGGAAATTAACACCATTAAAAAGAGCAGAAAATTTTCGATAAGATAGATATGGTTCTAGAGTTTTCTCCTGCTCATATAAGAAAGTTATCACACGAACAAGGTTTAAAAAAGGCTAGTAGTGTAAGAATGCCGGTTCTAGACCAGAAATTAATCCTGCCAATCCTGCGGTGACGTCACGTCTCAATGTATTAATTATAGGAAGCGGTGCCAACTGAAATTTGGGGGGAAAAAATTAGGTTGGTACTAAAAGTAACTAGAGATCTAGGGACTTTTTTATGAAAATGGCGTCACCTAGATTTAAGTATGGTGGATATAAAACACAAATTTAATAAATAAAAATTAATATATTTATTTTAAAACACAATTAGATAGAAAAAGATTCTCTAATAATAAGCAAGATATCTAAGAAGTAGATAGGTAAAAGTTTGTTGCTATCGTCGCACGGGTAATTCTTAAACCTACATTCTCCTCGTCTAAAAATAGCTCATAAATTTATCTACAAAGAAATTTTTTTAGATAACTTTGTGATCCATCTTAATCGGGATATCCCTATAATTATTAGTTGCGCTTTAGCACCAGATGGAGAGCACCAAGCAAAGCGGGAGGATAATTGGCGCGCCCAAGCAAGCATCATGCATCATCTTCGTGGATTCGTGAATGCGATAAGGTCGGATTTCACCCGGTCACGTCTGATCCGGCATTTCGCGGCAATTTCCCCAGAGCTGGGACAGTTTAAACGGCCACGTCTGTAAAAAATCCATTGGACGCCGAAATCCGAACAAAGGCTACGTCGTCGTAATGGCGCCGCGGTCATTATTCAAACCAATGATTACGGTAATTGGTCGGACCCACGTCTTTCCCAATGCAAATACGCCTCCGATTCCCATGGCGAGTTTTTCTTCGTCGCTTTCGCTTCGTTACCGTTGCGTATAGGAAAAGAAGTCCTTGAAAAAAATGATTAACTCCCACATAAACTTATCCCTACTAAAAACACTTGTCAAAATTATTATTAAAAAACAAGTGGCCAATTTTAATTTGTCAAAGAAAACGTGATGACGTTTCACGTCAGATGCATACATCAAAAAATAATTTTTTGTTAATAATTAGTAATGAAGGTAGGCGTCTTTTTGGCAACCTACCTAATATATCTAACAATATCTGTGCATGCTGACGGATCTGATCCCCAATGTTCAGGGGTGCCAATGAACGGGGAAGTTGGCAAATCAAAAGCATCAAGTATCGCCCAAAAAGCCGCTCAAGAAGCTAAAGCTGCACAAGAAGCTCAAATGGTGGCTGGCCAACAAGCAGCTCACCAAGTGAAAGAACAATTAGCCGAAAAAGCTTTGGAGGCCGCCGAAGCAGCCGAAGCGGCTTTAGCAGGTAAACAAGCGGTCGTTGAACAATTACAAAACGAAGTACACGAAGCCGAAGAAGTTGAAAGAGAAGAAAGTAACAGCCTCCAACAAGGACAAGCCTTTTTAAACGCTGCCCTTCAATCGGCTCAAGAATCACAAGCGCAAGTAAAACTTTTAACAAACGCTTTACAAGTAGCTCAAGCCAACGCTGCTAACGCCGAACAAGCAGCTCAAGGAGCACAACAAGAAATTGGCGAAAAAGAACAATTATTAGAAGCGGCCAAAAATCACGAGGAAGCTTTAATGAGACAACTCCAATCAGCAAAAGCTGATTTGGCCAACACTAAGAAAGCCGCTGCTAAAGCAGCGTGTGCGGCACACGAAGCTAAAGAGAATGCAATGAGAAATAAAAGAAATGCAATTAGGAAGAAACGGGAATTGCGGGAAGCTTTATTAGATTTTCACAGCACCAGATTGGAAGCTGCTAAACTCGCTTTAACCGCACATAGAATCAAGAGAAGCGCCATCGATGATAGGATAAAATTAAATCAAAAGCGTCGCAAATAGTTTTTTTATTTGTGGATATATTCTTAAATGTAATGTATAAGATATATTTATTTTTTTATGATTTACTATGTACGCTAATACAATATAAATAAATAATTAAACGATAACACAATTTTCCAAACTTAACGAAATCGTTAAACAAATTTGCATTTGTAGGGCGATGTTTATTCATCACAACTACTCGCATAATACCGGTATCAAGCAGCGTTCGCTGCCATTCATGGGGATATAATTCACCGCAACGCAGAGAATATCACTACTAACATTACCATAATCGCCAACTTGATTGCGCACGGCTGCTACCAGACCACGCCGGATCACCTGTATCGAGTTTAATGGGAATTTTTAGAACGCCAAACCGAGCTCACACTATTTACATTAAGCGGTCGCATTAATCTTACTTTGGGTATGATTAAAATTAACGCGTTTTAATCGCCCGCGACCATCTGTTTCGCGTATTCGCATTTTCCGCTGTTACGGCATTAGATAAGTAACTGTTTCGCTAAGCTTCTTTTTTGCTGTCCGGGAAGACTCTCGCAATTGAGTAGCTTGCTGATCGTAAAAACGGTATGAAATTTTATTACTCGATCGTAAACTATAGCTATGTTTTGAACGGATTAAAAAACCTTAGTAATGCGATCATTGGACTTAAGGTTCAATTTAACATCTGGGAACCGTTTCATAACTTAACCAAGTCTTTTAATTACGATTATTTCATGTATTTATAAGTAAAATTTTAATGTGAATTAAATAAACATGTGGTGGTTGTAACGTCTCGGGCATAAGTGACCTTGATTAAACTTATAGCCAATTTTATTTGATTCAGTCAAGGTCACTTGCGGCCGAGATTTTACAAAAACTTGTCAATGTATTGCAATGTCTCGAATAATTTATCGTGATAATGTACGTTTTCATCGGAATAAGTTTATTAATAATATATTATACCAAAGGTGGTCAACAAATTGTAGCGCCTCGGCTAAATCTGTGATGGAAATGTATGATGTTGCCTAAATAAGACCAGGTCGCTTGCAGCCGAGGCTTTACATTTAGTACTATTTGACTCCAATGGTGACCAAAACGTTATTTCATGTATTTATAAGTAAAATTTTAATGTTAATTAAATAAACATGTGGTGGTTGTAACGTTTCGGCCATAAGTGACCTTGATTAAACTTATAGCCAATTTCATTTGATTCAGTCAAGGTCACACGCGGCCGAGATTTTACAAAAACTCGTCAATGTATTCCAATGTCTCAAATAATTTATCGTGATAATGTACGGAATAAGTTAATTAATAATATATTACACCAAAGGTGGTCAACAAATTGTAGCGCCTCGGCTAAATCTGTGGTGGAAATGTATGATGTTGCCTAAATAAGCCAAGGTTACTTGCAGCCGAGGCTTTACATTTAGTACTATTTGACTCCAATGGTGACCAAAACGTTATTTCATGTATTTATAAGCAAAATTTTAATGTTAATTAAATAAATATGTGGTGGTTGTAACGTCTCGGGCATAAGTGACCTTGATTAAACTTATAGCCAATTTTATTTGATTCGGTCAAGGTCACATGCGGCTGAGATTTTAGAAAAACTTGTCAATGTATTCCAATGTCTCAAATAATTTATCGTGATAATGTACGGAATAAGTTAATTAATAATATATTACACCAAAGGTGGTCAACAAATTGTAGCGCCCCGGCTAAATCTGTGGTGGAAATGTATGATGTCGCCTAAATAAGCCGATGTCGCTTGCGGCCGAGGTTCTACAATTAATTCCATATGAACCCAAGAGCTTAAACCCGCTTCGTTTAAATCTGTGGTGATTCCGTTCAATAGATTGAGTAGAGTGCAGTTTGGTTTGGGGATCTTACCACTGGTATCTATACAGACAACGGTAAGGCCTGGAGGTTTTTGAAAAAAATCCTTATAAGCAAAGTGGGCAAGAGAATTAGCTGAAAATTATTTTGGAGTTTGTAATTCGCCCGCTAGCGGGCGTAACTGCCATAAAGAAACATAAAATTCCCGCTATCTCAGAAAGTCAGATTTGTTGAGATAGTCAGAGATGAATGAAGCATCTTTCAACAAACTGGTGTAAACTTGCATAATATGCATTCTTGGATCGAGCAAAACCCACAGTGCTTTCACTCCTTTATCTATGAGGTAGACTAAACGACCTGACTTTTCAAGAAAATCCAATAACCAGGGAAAATATGACATTATTAAATGCCCTACATTTTTAAATAGCAACCTCTGTAGAGTTTTACCTTATTTTAAAGGTAATGAAAAAAGAAACGCAACCCCATAAACCAAAACCCTATATCTTAATTCATTCAAGAATTATGAGGGGTTGACTACTACCAAATGGGAAAATGAAATGTTTTCATGCTTTTTTGCACTTTTATTACGATTTTTATAATAAATGTTCACCTTCTTCGGTCTCGCAATAACCCAAACGCTCATAGATGGAATTTTGAACCATCAGGAGCATATCCCAAGTGATATTGGTGGTTCTTCAAGTATGCGATTTTCCAAGTCATTGATTGATTCTGGTTTTGTTGCATACACTCTACTTTTCAGAAATCCCCAAAAGAAAAAATCGAATGGTGTTAGATCAGGAGATCGTGGTGGCCACTCAATGTCACCTCTACTACCAATCCAATGGTTTGGAAACGTACGGACAAAAAAAAGTCTCTAAAATATGGAGGACTACCATCTTCTTGGAACCACTTATTGTCAATACCATACGGCACGTACACTTGGAACCACTTGATTTTCTAACAGATGCAGATATCTGTCTTCGTCCAAATTTCCATTAATAAAAAATGGACCAAGATTCTCTCCCATAATACCAGCCCATACATTAATTTTCTGCGATCTCCGAGTATGACCTTCTCTTATTAAACGTGCATTTTCGTCACTCCAATAACGACAATTGTGCCTATTAACCTTACCATTCAAGTAGAAAGTAGCTTCATCAGAGAAAACAAGGTTCACAAGAAAATTTCTGTCAACATCACATTTTCCACAGAATTCCAAACTTCTTTCGAAGTCACCTTCGTTCAATTACCATTTTCCCATTTGGTAGTCAACCCCTCATAATTCTTGAAAGAATTAAGATATCGGGTTTTGGTTTATGGGGTTGTGTTTTTTTTTCCATTACTTTTGAAATAAGGTAAAACTCTATAGGGGTTGCTATTTAAAAATGTAGGGTTGATCATCTCATCAAAAAACTCTACATTGCATGAAACTTCTAAACTATCTAAAAATGTAGTTTTTGTGATTGTTTAGTGATCCCCAAATTTCCAAATTTTTTTCTTCGCTCGTTCAAAACTTGTAGCTCCGTCCCGAAAGTTTTGGGATTTTTTTCCCAAACCTCTAGCCCTTACCGTTATTGAGATACAACCGGTCCGTACCCTTAACGGGAAACCCTGCATAAAAGATAGTTTGGAAAATGTCAAACGAACCGCAAACGACGTTGGCTTAAAATTTTGTATTACCTGATCTGATTTGATATTGTTCAGAAATTTTTTTTTCAATATTATGCATAGCACAATTGCATAACACCTAGTAAATACATACTAATTAGTTACTTATTTTTAACACCAAATTAAACTAGATAATGTTTTGCAGCTTTTCCCAGTGGTCCAGTCTGCTTTACCCATAATATAGATAAATATTATCATATTTTTACCGTTTGCATTTGTCTTGCAGGTACAACCCCACAGTTAGATTCTGTATGTCCATTTTGGTTTTGATACTTGCCTGTATATTAGCAACTTGTTACTTAGTGATAGTGTTGATTTTTTGCCAATAAGCCAATATAGGTGTCTAAAATTGTAAATCTGCATTGCCATTTATGTGTACTGTGACATAGTTTACTTTCTTATAAGTAAAGTTTATGTATGTCGATTTATTTGTATTTAGTTTTATTAACCATCGTTTGGTCCAGTTTTCTATTAAATTTAAGGCCAATTGTAACTTATTTGCTGCAACTACTTCATTTTCTGCAACAGCTAAGATCGCTGTGTCATCTGCGAACGTAGCTGTTAAAGTTTCTGGTACCTGAGGACGGTCGAATGTGTAGAGTACAGTGTTGGGCCAAGCACACTTCCTTGAGGAACTCCGGCTTGTATTTCATGTAGTGGTGAATAAGTGTTTTCGTATTTTACTCTAAAATATCGGTCAGAAAGATACGATTTTAATAGTTATTCGTTGATGGTAGTATTTGGTCTAGTTTGTAATTTAAGCCATCTAACCAGACTTTGTTGAAAGTTTGTGCAACATCCAGAAATACGGCGGAGCAGACTTTATTTTCTTCCATTGCTATTTCGATAGTATTCATTATTCTATGCACTTGGTCTATTGTTGCATGTTTATTCCGAAACCCAAATTGATGTGTTGGTATTAGGGCTTTTTCTTCTATGACAGGTTTAGTCTTTTTAATAGTAATTTTTCAAGCAGTTTTAATAGTAAGGGTAATAATGAGATTGGCCTATATGATGGAACATCTGTGGGGAGAAGTATTTCTGTTTAAAAGCAGCATTAATTATGTGCAAAATTATTTAGCATAGTTGTTGGACTGTGTGATGTAAAAGTTTCTTTCAGATGTTCTGCTAACAAATTAAGTCTTAGCCCAATTTCCATTATTATTTCGAATTGGAGGTGTATGTGTTTATGATATTAATTGTAGCGCTACAATTAACACCACTCCGATTCAATTCTGGTAAAGAAGTTGTGACACAAGCGACTTCGGCAAAATCCAGAAAAATATAGGATCCTGACAAATCAAGGTCGTTTGCGGCCGAGCCATTACAATTAATTCCATATCGACCTAATTTAGTTAACATATTCTGCAACGTTTCGGCTGAGTTAACGCTCTTTGCTCAATGAATACCAATCATATTCACTTTCCGCTATAAATTAAGTTGAGATTGCTTGTAGTCAAGGTTATTGTAGCGTCTCGGTCGAAAACAAGTTTAGCCAAGGTCACACGAAGCTGAGATGTTGATATGGTATTTATTGTAACATCTTGACTTATTCAATCAAAACTTTACATCATTATCAGTTTAGCCGAGGTGCTGCAGTATATGTAGCCTAAATATACAATTGCCCGTATGTAATCGACGTGGTATGATAATTTTTTTGTGTAATAAATTTAAAATACGGTAACATTGTGTTCCATCAAGACAAAATTGTAGCTTTGTAATCACGTAATTGCTGTTAAGAATTTTTTCGTGGATCATCATCTTTACGGGAGTCATTAAGAAGGGTAATTTGTGGGTAAATCGGCAGTTTTCATAACGCTTGGACGGCCTGAAAGGGTGACGTAGAGGCAGGTCCGATGTGGTCTCGTGCTCAAAACACTCCGAAAACTTCCTTAAGTCGCCCGAAGAAATCGTACAAGGCCCTGTCTGTACATGATACCCTGTAATTTAATGCCGCCAGCGAAGTGTGCTCTGCGAATCTAAAATTGCATGGATAATATTAAATTTCGCCTCGGCATCAAGTGTCGCGGACCCCTGGTACAAAGCACTGTTGGCTGCCGTTTAATTTAAAAATGTTTCGTATAAGGAGAGCTTTCAAACCCATCTTTAAATTTTTATTTATGAAAATAAATCTAGCAAAATGAAATTATATTGAATTAAACAAGTTTTTTTTATTTGTTTTTAGATGAAAATCCGAAATGGCTTTGGATACAGCAAAACCAATCTTGAGGACGACAGAAGTTGGACAAATCCAATCGATGGTGCCACCGGTATGCAAAGATATATTGTAGTTGCTACTGTATTATTATTGGGCAATTAACAAACTGTCAAGGTTGTCATAAATCACCCCGCCCATTCACTTTTAACCCTGAATGAAACCACTCCATCCCATTGTCTTAGTTGTAAAATTGATGTCTCTCTTAATATGCGGGATGAATAATTCGTTCCTTTGGGTGTGCCCATTGTCTTCGATAAATGTTTCTTCGATTATTTCGAATCAAATTTTCATTATTACCCCCATTTCGTGAGAATTAATTTTCGTCTAATAAATCGTTGTTCGATTAGAGACGAAATCTTTTGGATGCGCCAACTTTTGCCGCCCTCAATGTGTGCAGATTTATGGTGTAATAAGTTTAATGAAAGTCGTAAATCTTTCGATCTAGATGAAGTTTACAGTTTCGTTCGTCAATAATAACGTATTATTATTACGCCAAACCGAGATTTACACAAATCATTTTCGATTCTTTTTCAGTTAGATTAATAAATAACGATAAATCTTTTGGATTATTTTTTTTTCTTTATCGCCGGGGGCATAAATGTAACGGATTTTTCATAACTCCGGAAATCGATTCTTATTAATCGAAAAGATTTTTTTTAATGATACAATCTAAACCACGATTTATCAATTTCTTATCGGCTCCATTTGAAATAGAGGTAGTAATTAAATACCGTTGATACGCGATATGTGCAAAACCAGATAAGAAACAAGTTGGGGATATCGTTTCAAGAAATCAGATCGTGTTCTTGTGACAGGTTCACCACAATAATTAAATAAAAATATTAATAGAGATAAAATTTAAATTTGATCTCGAGAAGGTTCAAGGAGTTAAAAGCCTCTTCTTAGACATCGTTCAATTTAAATTCCAAATCCACCCACCGTAAAGTTTCAAACACCATAACATATGCCAAATGGTATCCCGATCGATTCGTCCACTCGAAGTGAAACCGAACTCCACTCTCACGTCAATTACATCATTACAACCGGACGGCGGGATTCAAAGAGCTTAGATTATGAGCCCACTTGAGTTATCAAGTCTTCGTTGTTGTCGTCCGAAAGGAAACGGGACTTATTCAATGGACACAGTGGACGATTGTCGTGCTTTTCGCCCACTATGCAGACGACAGTATAAAGAAGTATAAAGAAATATTACGCCTTAAAACGGATGCGAATCTCATCTGTTTGGTACTCGTATCGGCAGAGTCTAAAAGACGTAGGACGTTTATTTCTACGCGGATATGAAGTCGTTGCTAATGGAACAAAGTGTGGAGGTGTAAAATAGGAGAAGTGAAGGGATTTGAGAAAATATGTTGTTGTAATTTTATTTAAAACGATGACAGAATGTTTTTGGGTTGGTGCAGAATTATTTGGGTCAGTGTGCTTTGTGAGATTATTTTGCATAATCGGATTAAGCTTTTGTGCCGGATAGCAATGTGGATGTTTTTTGTCGGTGGCCATTAGGGAATTAAAAACTTTAAAACTGTACAACATTTCTGTGATTTTAGTTTTAATGAAAATCTAATTTATAACCATAACACGAAAGGTAAAATTGATTTTCTTATGTAGATAAACTCCGTATGGTGTACCGTTGATTTTACCATATGCGAGGCTATTTCAGTGGAAAACCGGGTGCGTTAAGGAATTCTATTGAAGCTATGGGGAATAGATCCGGCGACCGTTCATCGTCTGGACGGGATTTTACGATAATTAGAGTCCCTAAGCGCCCACTTTTGTAAACGATCTCAACCGTATCAGCGACTACGGCAACTAATTGCGAGCTAATGGTGGGATTGGTATCAGAAAATTAGTTGGGACATTTATTTCTCGGTCCCGGAATAATTGACCGCGCGTGCGTTAATGATCGGTTTAATTTATACAGTAATTCGTTTCGATTGCGAACGATCAAACCTTTACAGATTTATATCCCCACAAGAAGAATTATGTCCCTTTTTTATTTATTTCGAAATTTATAACTTTTATATAATTTTGCACACTTTTTTCACAAGAACTTTCAAAAAAAACCTGAGGATGTAATTTAAATGCAACTTTAGACTTATTTAGCATGTACAAAGAAGAGCAAAGATTTGTGGAATATCTGTATTACATTTAGTAAGTTGCTGAAGCTGGTTATCATGTTACAGTGGGTCGGCTTAATCAGTCAAAAGATCTACAACTCAGTGATTAATATCATACAAAAAAGATGGTGAGGTCTTCTATAAGTGCTGTAAGAATAAAACACTAAAAACCGTGGTATGTGTTAATTGTGGAGATGCTTTCCACACTGGTTGTAAAGAAAGAGTGGTTAAAAATGCGAAAACTATAAAACAACCCTAATTAAGTGCTGTGAGGATGGAACCCAAGAAGCAGAATGTAA
Organism: Onthophagus taurus; assembly: GCF_000648695.1. Classification (NCBI taxonomy): domain Eukaryota; kingdom Metazoa; phylum Arthropoda; class Insecta; order Coleoptera; family Scarabaeidae; genus Onthophagus; species Onthophagus taurus. The sequence continues at coordinate 71,110 of NW_019281089.1, forward strand.
TGTCATACGGTTTTCTAACACAGTTAAAAATCTTGGAGTCCTTATGGATTCTGCACTGTCTTGGAAACCGCAAATTCAACATGTTTGCAGAAAAGTCTATGCTTGCTTCCACTCTTTAAAAAGACTTCGCTGCTCTCTTCCTCCTGTGGTGCGTCGTAATCTTTGTTACTCTCTTATATTTCCTCACTTCGACTATGCGGACGCGGTTTATCCCGATCTCTCGGTGACTCTTCTGAGTAAATTGCAGCGGCTACAAAATAATTGTATCCGGTTCATATTTGACCTAAATAGATTTGAGCATGTAACGCCGTATCGCAATTACATTCAGATGTTAACCTGTGAGAGACGTAGATCCTTTCGTTTATTAACCATTTTATTTAAAATCCTTCATAACTGCACCCCAAAGTACTTATCAGATAGGTTCCAGCAATTATCAACTCATGAGGTTGCTACTCGTTCACGTTCTGATACTATTCTTACATTTCCCGTTCATAGCACTGAAATTTATCATAGATCATTTACAGTACTGCCTTCTGAAATTCGTAATATTTCTAGAATTACTAATTTTAGACATGTTTTAAAGAGCCACTTGCTTGCCCTTCAACTGGCTGTTTCCTGATTCTTTGTTCTTTGTCTTTCTCTTTTTTTCCTCTCTTCAACTGCTGTCACTTGTTGAGAACTGATATCCGGCAGATTCTTTTAGTTTCTTTTAGTCGCTCTCTATCTCTCTTTTTGTGTCTTTTCTTTATTTTTCCCCTTGTTTCTCATTTCTTGCTTAATCTTATTTGGTGATGTTAATAATATCTAATTGTCACTACTTGCTATATTCAGCAAATACTATTTTTATTTTTGTTTGTTCTGTTGGGTCATTTGGCAGAGATCGCTTGTGCGATAAAATGATCCATTTGCTGATACTGTTTAACTTAAGTGTATCTTATGTAATTTTGTATTTTTGTCTGTGGCAATAAATGATAAATAATAATTTAATTATTAAATACATTAAAGCAAAACAAGATTTCAATGATGCATCAATAACTGTAAAAGAAATACTTGGTGATCCACAGCAATTAAAACGATTTGTGGTTTCTGCACCTTTTAGTAAAAAAGACCAACTGTATAATCCCGAATTTTGGCCAGCTCATGTGGGAATTCGAAGATTTGACTTTAAACGACACGAAGAATTTATGAGTACATATAGGGGTAATTTTTTATAAAAAGGCAATCGGTTAACAATATTTTATTAACAGAAAATCTTATAATTTTTCATAACAATATACAATGTCTTCGAAATAAAATCAATGAATTAGAAGTCAATCTAAATACTGCAGAAAGAAAGCTAGATATAATAGCTTTTACTGAACACTGGTTGACGGAAGAGGAAATAGAAGTAATAAGTATTGATGGTTATAAAATGGCATCTGCGTTCACTCACAAAATATTTGGTCATGGGGGTTCGTGCATTTTCACTAAAACATCTTTACACTTTGAAGAACTGGAAAACCTGAAAAAACAAAGCAAAGAATTGGTATTGGAATGCTCGGCGATCAAATTAATAAACATTAAAACAATTGTTTTAAGCATCTATACAACAAGTGATAGAAATAGGGTAAAACCTAAGGAATTTTTAGACCAACTTAACATTTTATTAGAAAATATGAAAACGTACCTAACATATTATACGGTAACTGTCTGTGGTGATTTCAACATTAATTTTTTAAGAGAGAGTAACGATCGGAATGCTTTTTTGGATATAATTAATGCTCACAATCTCAATCATGTTATAAGAGAACCGACACACAGTGGTCCGAAAACACTCAAAACCTGATCGAAAATCAATTAAAAAAAAAATTTTATAGTGTTGTTTTTTTAAATGTTACATATATTTTAACTATTAATAGACTCTTAGTGAAGTTTATGAAGTCTTTGATGTTTTATAATAGCTACTGCGCGAAATAAATTGCTATTACAATTACCTTATTTTATATAAGGAAATTTTTTAGAAAACGACACAACTTTAGAAAACAAAAAAGATGGTATATCACTACTTGAAAATATTGTGTCGTTGGTTTCTTATAAAGTACAGAAAGGTCTTCATTTTACGCCTTTCCAAATTTCAAAAGATGTTTGTTGAAAAAAATTACAACCATTTCTATTGACGTCAATAAATACTTATATTTTTTGACCATTCAATCTTTTAAATTAAATATCTTGCGAGCGAACAAAATCGAACAATTGTAGCTAACATTTTTTTATTGCTGAAGGTATGGTGTACATAGCATGAGAAAGAAATCTTGCGCCAACGTGCGCCTTAACCAAAAAATTGGCAGTCAAAGATTACTTAACACATAATTGTGGATCTTATTTATCCTTGTTATGATTTTCGTTATTTTGTTGCTATGTTTTGGTTTTTATCTTTTCTATTTTGGGTAGACTTCAAACAAATGAAGATTTATTTAAAAGACTATTACTGAGCTCCGATCCATTTATTAGTAACTTTTATAAAGAATGTTCAGAAAGATATAAAAATATGAATGAAGACATGAAAAATTTACTTATACTGGACAAATCTCTAGAAGAAAAGGAAGGTAAAGAAGAAGATGATGATGATGAAGAAAGTGAAGAAGAAGACAATAATGATGAAGAAGTAAATATAGAGGAACAAGATTTAGAAAATGAAGAAGACTCACACAAATTGAGATAAATTTTGTTATGTTGGTGAATATAACAAAATATTTTATATTATCTCGAATAATTTGAAATGTATGTGGACTATCTCAGTATCATGGGAAAATTCTACTATAAGTAGGCTGCAAACTTACGTATTATGGTCTCCAATATCACTTCAAATTAAGAGCGATGAGTTTATTCTCGAATAGTTCTTAAAACATTTTTAGTAAAAGCTAAGTAAAATTGAGCTATCTAACCAACTAATTCTGCCAATTAATTTTGCCACATTTTTATCAAATTCCATTTCTGATAGGGTAAAAAAATATGGGGCGTTCCATTTAAAATTTTCGACTTTCTTACCATTGAATATGGAGAAACGATAATTCAATTTTTGACCACCCTGTATAAGATACTTTAATACAACAAATGACAATCTGTTTGACAACATCTCAAGAGTAATCGTGCCAATTTAGAGCTTTTTTGAATGAACGTTGGCTGAGATATAAGGTTTTAAAGAGCATAAAGTAATTTGCCAAAGAAAAACTTAAAAACAAAATAACTCGAAAACGAAAAATGGTAGGTACCAATAACTTTTATCAAAGTCAACTTATTTTGTCGAATATAATTAAAAGGTGCATTAAAAACTATAGCATTCCATTTAAAATAACGAAGTTGTGGTCTACATCCGGTAGACCGGAAGTGGCGGCCATCTTGAAAGTATTTTAGATCGAAAGCTTCGAATGAACAATCCATGTTGTCAAAATTTCAAACCGCTACGAATAGTGGTACCTAAAAAAATTCTAACGAACCAGTTACGTGAGACATCCGGTATAGGTCCTCTATAAAACAATTTAGATAGGAATTTGCGATCACGTAATTACACAAAAAAATGTGAAGTAATATACGTCTAATGTTTTGTACAAAATTTTATAGTAATATTCTTCTTTAAAGTCCTAATTTATATGAAAAGAAAATGAGTATGAATTTAAATAAAGTACTGCTTGCGTAGTACTACTTCCGGTTGACGAATTTAATTCAAATTTTGACACAACATTACCCTTTTGGTCTTATAATCATATGCCAAGTTTCATAAAGCTAGCTAATTGCTAACACCAAAATAATATTTTCGATCGGGTTTTCTTACCGCTCGGACCACTGTGCGACACGAGTAACAAAAAATTCTTCCTCGTTAATTGACAATATATTAACTAATGCTATAAACTTTGAAGCATATATTCTTGATATTTGTATATCTGATCACAAAGCCCAATTAATAGAAATAAAACAAGAGAAAGCTGCAAACAAAAGGAATCCAAGGTATAAAAACTTTTCTGAAGCAAACATAAACCGTTTTAGACAGAATCTTCTATGTGAAAATTTCTCCGATGTATTGAACACCAAGAATCCAGAAGAGGCTATTATAAAATGTATTACACAAATACATGGATACACATTTTCCTCTAAAACTGAGTGTACAAATTTACCATAACTCTCAATGGATTACTGCTGGTATTAAGATATCTTGTCAAAAGAAGAAGATATTACACAGAAAAATCATAGAAGGATTACTGGATATAACTGTATTATAAGAGTTATTGCAAGGTTCCGAAAGAAGTAATAAAGGTGGCGAAGCAACAGTACAACTAAAAAACTATACAAAATGCAAATAATAAAATGAAAGCTGCGCGGAATATGATTCGACCGAAGAAGGGGGTTGGAAACAATACAGTAGAAAATATGAGGAATTACGGGGAAACTAAGAAAAAACATTAAACAGATTTAATGAATGCTGGAAACGGCCACAAATGCATAACAAACAACAGAGCAAAAGGTTGTGTTTAAAGACAATATATCTACATCCGGTTACACAGACTGAAATTTTTAACACAATAATGTCGTTGAATAATACAAATACAGTGGGTCTCGATGAAATTCCGGCAAAACTAATAGGCGTTGCAGATATTATTAGCGGACCTCTTATGCACATATGTAAAATGAGCATGGAACTTAAACTGAAAAAAGGTATAGTTATGTCTGTATTCAAAAAAGGATGTTACACCCAATTTGAGAACTACAGACCTATTACATTGATATCCAATATTTCAAAAATTTTTGAGAAAGTCATTTCTAGCAGAATTGTTACATTTCTGGAATTAAACAATATTCTCACAGAAAAACAAAATGCATACTTAAAAGGACGCAATACAGAACGTGGCATCTATCAAATGACATCAGAAATAATAAAGAATTTAAATGAGGACGGCAAGAGAGTGGCTGGGTTGTATTTGGATTTGTCAAAGGCTTTTGATTCTCTAGAGACGAGTGTATTAATGGAAAAATTATGAAATATGGATACAAGAGGAACAGCTCAATATTTAATTAATTCTTATCTGGTCGACTAGAACTAGAAACATTCGGGTTTCTAGTTCTCGTCTGAAGATGCACAACTAAACCCGATATTCCAAATAATCCAACTAAGACGTGATAAAATTACAGAAGTAATTTTATATTGTATACATATAGAAATTATTTTATTTTAACAATAACAACAGAAACTTTAATTTCAATGATAACCGATTAGAAATTCAATTAATTTTGCTTAATGAATTGTACACCACAACAAATTTATTCGATAATAATTTATCTCTATTACCTACCAGAAACTAATTAAAATAGAACTAATTAAATTCATTCGTATTATTTAATTATAACTTTCATTATTGATTTAATAAAATAGAATTTGAGATTAATTTTTTTATCGATAACTAAGTCAACTTCTAGCGTAGACTTAAGTTTTAATTGAACGGGTGCATAGGGGTTGTTTTCCTGAAGCAAAACCATTTGGTCAACAGCCATAAACGCGTCGTTTTTGCGAGGCAAAAAAAAGGGGCCAAGAGTTTGAACCGAGTGTGTTTTATAGGCGCATTCAGCACGTTGAATCGACTTTATAATACATACACGAAGGTTATCGCTTGGTCTCCCAGTTATTCCGTTTCGATTACCAACCCAATCTTTGCCGATATTCGCCGTTTCGACGCACGTGAAATACACATTAGTACCAAATCCACGTTTCGATTCGATTCAAATGTTCTTAATGCGATTTAAAGAGCACGCCGAGTTGCTTTATCATTTTAACTAATGTCGGATATCGCTTGTTTTTTTGCATAAAATGCTGTTTCGTAAAACGAAATGCCAACGAACATCATTTTCTCTGCGTCGACGGTTTTTCTTTTTCGATATATGTGCTGTCGAAACGATCATTCTCTTCGCATCTCACCAATTCGATTGCGACCGGTTTTCTCTTCCTTTAACGAGTGAAAGAAGCGCCGACAATGAGGAGTAATGATGGTGCACGCGGAAACGCAAACTGCGCAACGTACACTCGTTGAAACTCACTTCGTCGATCGACAAATTGTTGCAATTTCGCAACTTGTCGTGCTGTTGAGCTTTATAAAAATATACGGTAACGTTTTCTCTACAATGTGATTATTGTACCGTTCGTTTCCTTATACTTATTTTAATAGTAATTTTAATCTAATTGTAATGAAATTTTTATTCTGTTCTAGTTCAATAAAAATCTTGGACCACAAAATGACCTTTACAATCACAACAATGGAACCTGAGTTCAGATTATAGATTATCATAATTATTAGATGAAATTGGGATTGATTAAGCCAAGGTTGCTTGCAGCCGAGGCACTGCAATATGATAATCAGCTTCAGGTTGATATTAACCACTTAAGCATTTCATGTTTGTAAGAAAAGGTGTCTTAAAAATTAGTAAGCAAACTAAAATTAAGGAAAAAATAAGAAATAAAATTCTTCTTTTTAGTGGTTCAATTTAAAACACTCCTCCGAATTAAAAATTAGAGTATAGTCTATCTTGTTCCATTCTTTGTATGTGTACATTCCATTCTTTCTTCCGTTTATGTGTTAGATTGATATTATCCACTCCACATAATGTTCTTATGCTTCTTGAAATTTTAATTTCCCACTGAACAGTATGCTACAAAAATTAATATTTTTGAGGTTAT
>NW_019281090.1:0-15230 GCF_000648695.1 Onthophagus taurus
TTTCTTTATATTTCATCTAAATATTTAATTAACTTGCTTAGAAACTTGAAAACAAAATTACAAAGATTTTACTTACTGTTATCACTTTTATAGACTTGATCTTTTCTTCTGAACTGGTATAATATATCTTTCATCACTAGATACTTCTGCTTGATGCAATTTGAGTCAATTTTGATGATTTACTTTAGTGATGGAACGCATAGTGATTTTACGAAAACCCGGATATTCGGCATCCTCTTTGCCCGGATATCCGGTTATCCGGCATATCTATCCGTACATTATGGTTATCATTTCTGAAGTGATACCCTACATTGCCATATTATTGCGATATTTGAATAAAAATGAAATTAATAAGAAAGCTGATAAGATATGTCAACGTATTTGGATCCAAGATACAAAATGAACTTTTTTGATGCTGATAACTAACGAAGTAACTCTAAAAAGAGGATACTTTAATTAATAATTGCCGATATTTCCATTTTTTGCGAATTTTGAAAGTTATCGATAAAAATTGCAACATCGAAAATTTGATCAAAACCTCAAATATTGTTTTCTCAAAAACTAAGTTATTTTTCAAAACGGGTTGGTTCATTGGAAAGAGGACACTTTTATTAACACTTTGGGAAATTTTCATACTCATATTCCAAGAACTGGATTTTATACGAATTTTTAAAACTTAATCGGCGAAAATTGAAAACTTTTAAAAATTTGTCGATTATTTCAACAATTTCTTTCTCAAGAACTAAAAGTGATTTTTCAAAACGGCTTTTTGCATTAAAAAGAGGATACTATAATTAATAATTGGTGATCTTTCCACAAGGATCCTTCAAGAAATGAATTTTATAGTGAATTATGAATGTTATCGATGAAAATTGCAACATCGAAAATTTTATCAAAACTTCAAATATTGTTTTCTCAAAAACCAAAAGTTATTTTTCAAAACGGGTTGGTTCATTGGAAAGAGGACACTTTTATTAACACTTTGGGAAATTTTCATACTCATATTCCAAGAAATGGATTTTATACGAATTTTTAAAACTTAATCGGCGAAAATTGCAAAATTCGAAAAAATTGTCGATCATTTCAAAAATTTATTTCTCAAGAACTAAAAGTGATTTTTCAAAACGGCTTTTTGCATTAAAAAGAGGATACTTTAATTAATAATTGGTGATATTTCCACAAGGATCCTTCAAGAAATTAATTTTATAGCGAATTTTGAAAATTATCGATGAAAATTGCAACATCGAAAATTTTATCAAAACTTCAAATATTGTTTTCTCAAAAACTAAAAGTTATTTTTCAAAACGGGTTGGTTCATTGGAAAGAGGACACTTTTATTAACACTTTGGGAAATTTTCATACTCATATTCCAAGAACTGGATTTTATACGAATTTTTAAAACTTAATCGGCGAAAATTGCAAAATTCGAAAAAATTGTCGATCATTTCAAAAATTTATTTCTCAAGAACTAAAAGTGATTTTTCAAAACGGCTTTTTGCATTAAAAAGAGGATACTTTAATTAATAATTGGTGATATTTCCACAAGGATCCTTCAAGAAATTAATTTTATAGCGAATTTTGAAAATTATCGATGAAAATTGCAACATCGAAAATTTTATCAAAACTTCAAATATTGTTTTCTCAAAAACTAAAAGTTATTTTTCAAAACGGGTTGGTTCATTGGAAAGAGGACACTTTTATTAACACTTTGGGAAATTTTCATACTCATATTCCAAGAAATGGATTTTATACGAATTTTTAAAACTTAATCGGCGAAAATTGCAAAATTCGAAAAAATTGTCGATCATTTCAAAAATTTATTTCTCAAGAACTAAAAGTGATTTTTCAAAACGGCTTTTTGCATTAAAAAGAGGATACTTTAATTAATAATTGGTGATATTTCCACAAGGATCCTTCAAGAAATTAATTTTATAGCGAATTTTGAAAATTATCGATGAAAATTGCAACATCGAAAATTTTATCAAAACTTCAAATATTGTTTTCTCAAAAACTAAAAGTTATTTTTCAAAACGTGTTGGTTCATTGGAAAGAGGACACTCTTATTAACACTTTGGTAAATTTTTAAACTCATATTCCAAGAAATAGATTTTATACGAATTTTTAAAACTTGATCAGCGAAACTTGCAATATTCGAAAAAATTGTCGAGTATTTCAAAAATTTATTTCTCAAAAACTAAAAGCGATTTTTCAAAACGGCTTGTTGCATTAAAAAGATGATACTTTAATTAATAATAGAAAGTGATAATAGCAACAGTTCTGTCAGTAATGAATGTGATGATGAATTACAAGCGAAAAGAAGAAAACTAGACGAAACTGCAAAAAGAGAGTTTATATATCGTATTGGGATTGTTACAATGAGGTTGCTAATGACAAACCTGATATAAATAAGGTTGTATTCAATGAAAAAAGTCCTATTGGGGTTGAACTTGAATATCATATTATAACCGGATTTTAAAAAATGGCCGGATACCGGATAGTTGCCGAATATCCGATCCACCACTAATTTACTTGAAACAATCTCCACTTGATCAGATTTTACAATCATTTTAGCATGAAAGCAACTTGTTCGGACTCCTCTCCATCTGGATCCATGTTAATTAAATCCTCCTCATTCAGTTTTCTTCTCCTGTCATTAATGCAATAAAAATCTTTCTCCCAGAAATCAAATTTTACATCACCTTTTATATTGTTTATCTTGCATTTTACACAAGCTTATCCACAAACATCAATTTTAGACCTATTATAGTTCCTTAAATCAACATTTGTATTTCCAATTATCACATTAATGTTCTTGGACACTTCTAATAATAATTTAAAACGTTCACATGATTCTGCATTTTTGACGTCTTTGTAATTTTACTCTTTATACCATTTGTCCTTGTCCTCAAAAGTATCTAAATGATAAATCGTCCACACAAACGAGTCAGTTATTAGTGTTTTGTCCACACACTTATTTAAATCTCTACCATTTTTCGATATTTAACTCAATGTTATTTGATCTTTCATTAAAGTATCTCTTAAATCTGTAAAGTTATATGGTACGTTTGATTTTTTTAAGTAAGTAAAATATTATTTACTAGTAAATTTACTTTTGGGATTATATAAAAAAAAGTACAATTAAAGTATTAGCAAATTTATTTTTTTTTAAGTATACAGTCTGTTTATTTATTTTTAGTACCAACTATCTAATATAAAGCCTGTACAAAAAGTGTGTGGCGCGTATATATACAAAAGTAGTCGCTAATGTTTAAGCGTTTAATTTTAGAATTTTATACTTTTCGATTCCAAACAATAATAATAAAACGATAATCCCGTCGTTGTTACAGATACGGTCAAAAGATTAGGACCATTATGAGTTTTGATTTTTAATATTTCTTTTTTTTTAGGTGATGTGATATGAAGGAATTTCTGTTAACATAAAAAAATAAAATTTATACATAATAAAAGTACAGTAAAATCTCGATATTTAAATATAATTTGGGTATTCCCCGAGTTGCCTATAGGATGTATAAATCAAGGACGGTAAATTGTATATTTGTTATTATATTGTTGTATATTTTTATTGAACAAAAAGTAGAACTAACACCAGATCTCGTTGTGGGTGTTGTTTTAATTATTCTCTTGGAATTTAGAAACTTTTTAAATCCATGAATTTAGTAACCTATATCTAGGGCAATAAAAACCGAGGTCAATTTAATTTGTATCGTAGTCTTCATCATCTTAAAACAGCAAATATGGAACAAAAATTGTTTGCCATTTTCTTGAAAACCAGTTTTCCTTGAATTCTAGCAAATTTCGAATTGAACAGAATTTCTGGTTAATTTAATTACAAATGCATCGTATTCCTCATCATTTCTAGATACAAATACAATAAGAAAAGTATTTCTGCCGTTGTCTATTTCTCTAGAGACGTGATTTCTATCTAATTCTTGTTGAATTTGGGTTATGTAGAATTTCAAGCTAAACTAGGTCTAGTGTTAGTTCTTGTGACAGTACTAGATAATACTAATTGTAAGTAGCACTAGATAACGCTAGGTTGTTGTATATTTTCATTGAACTAAAACTAGAACTAACACTAGACCTAGAAATATTCCTGGTCGCCAGCAAAATGTAGGCTTTACAGCGTTGTTTGTTCATAATGCACATATATGTTGAATAATATCGGAGGCCTTTGGTGATGTAGAAGCTTTCTGATATTTGTTTGTTTATCTTTACTGCTGCTTCTGCCCGTCTGTACAATTCTTGTATCGCCTTGATTATTAAATGTTAAATGTTTCGCGAGCCACAATAAATACGTATATATTAAAAAGGTATGCAAAAAAGGCAAATTTTAATTATATTTAATATAATTTCTGCAAAAAATTTTGCCACAAATAATCCTTCAAAGAGCCGCATGTGGCTCGCGAGCCGCAGTTTGGCCACCGTTGTCATATACCGTGGTGAGATCCACAAATAAGAGATGTGTTGTTCTTCCTGTAGCTACTTTCTTCTCTGTGATTTGGTTTGTTCTTTCATTTCACATGGTGCCCATTCTTCAAGGCATGAATGATCGTGATCTTCCTAAGTATGTGTCTAGTTGTTTACACTTTTTTTCCCACGTATTGTCTAAATTAATTTTTATCATTTTTTTATATTTTGATAGTTCCTTTCTATAATCAGCCTTGTTCCCTGATGTAACTTGAAACAGCCATACATTCGGATTTAGCCACACGTCTCTTAAGACGGCTAAACCCGAATATTTCTAGTTTTAATGTTAAGGCTAGTTTTAATTGTTATTCAGCATTAACTAGTACGTCGTCAGACGCACTGCTAAACCCAAATTTTCTAATTCTAGGTCTAGTGTTAGTTCTAGTTTTAATTGTTATTCAGTGCTAGATTGTTGTATATTTTTATTGAATTAAAAATATATCTAATATTAACCCTATAACTAGAAACATTCTGGTTTAGCCGTCTTAAAAGACGTAGGGCTAAACCCGAACATTTCTAGTTCTGGTATTAAATCTAGTTTTGTTATTTAGCGCTGACGTCACGAACGGGCCTTCAAGCTGTAAACCTGTTCCTGGGATGTAGCAGTTCTCTTAGATTCTACAGTCCTTGATATAAATATAAAGCTAAATAGTCTGAACGTAACGGTGTGGATAATTGTCCGAATTTGTGTGCATTAAAATTATTCATTCAAACAGTTTAGAGTACAAATTAGAAATGTTTCATTTAACGGACACTCTCTTTCGTGTATTAGTCCGTTATATCGAGGTTTTACTATAGTATGTACAGGTGTCCCGTTAAGGCTACAGAGCGGCTGTATCTCGACAACGGTAAGGCCTATAGGTTTGGGAAAAAGATCCTTATAAGCAAAGTGGACAAGAGAAATAGCTGGAAATTATTTTGAAGTTCGTAATTCGACCACTAGGGGAGCATTTCATGCTCTTTTAAAAGATATTTTAAGTAAGACCGCTTGTTATCTGCAGCGGTTATATATTTTTGTGATTTTTGAAAGAAAGTTAAATGGAACGGTACTATTTACTTCACAGACCCTTAATCACCATAAAATTTGCTTAATATTAGTGAAAACCGCATCTCGATATCTCCATCCATTCTCGAATTATAGAAGAAAATGTTAAAAACTCGACTGCCATCAATCTGATCCAGTTACCTCATCGAGAAAAACAAATTACATAACCATGGTAACTGTAAACATGTCATTTACTAACGCAGAAGCGTATGATAATGCTCTCAAACAACACCGAAAATATTCAAATCGGTTGAATGGTCCAGGAGATATTAAAATGTAAATATATGAAAACGCATTGGCCTCTCCCTCCCTTATTATGACAGATATGAGAAATATCGCAAAACAAAAGCGATGCGGTATTATCCAAGCTGTTAAATGATGTTGTCAAAATTATAGCTCATCGTCTAAGTTTCTGAGATAGAGGAAATTTTATGTTTCTCAATGGCAGTTACACCCCCTAGCGGTCGAATTACGAACTTCAAAATAATTTCCTGTTATTTTTCTTGGCCACTATGCCTATAATGATTTTCTTTCCAAACCTCTAGGCTTTACCGTTGTCGAGATACAGCCGCTCCGCATCCTTAACGGAACACCCCTGTATATGTTAGTAAATAAGAAAATTAAAAAAAAAATAAATAAATAAATTTATAATAAAAAAAGGGAATTTATTACAGTCCAAATGCATGAAAATTATATACAAAGACAACATATACATAATAAATTAATTAAAAAAAGGAGTAAATCGCTATTTTTTTAAGAATAAACACGGATAATAATAATAATAAAAATAATTATATATAAATCATCGAAATAGGAATTTTACACACCTAAATGTATCTTTGGATTGTACAAAATTATTTAGTATCTTACGTTTATTATTAGATTATAAGAGTAATAATTAATTTCTCAAAAATGCTCATTGAGAAGGATTTAATTTCTAACTTAATTTCAAAAACACATTCACGCGCATCATCCCCTTTTACACAATAGCTTATTTATGTATTTATATATATATATTTCACAAAATATATATATATTTAAGACTAGCATATTTATATTGAAGTATACTATTTTGTTTAATATGGAACCATAAAAATCATGCTTACCAACTTATCGAGTAAATCGTGATTAATTTTTACTTTATTATCTTATTTATTTACCATAAAGAGACACACATAGAATGGAGTAATGAATAATATGCCTAAGTGACTGTTCTTAAATTTTTCGAACAGAATTAATTACGAAATGAAAATGTAGATGAACGTACTTCAGCCTTTTTATATCACAATTTGATGATGACCATTAAACAAAATAGTATTTTTAACTAAATCAAATAATTTTCGGTTTTGAGATACTTTCTTATATAATTAATTAGTGCTTGTGCCAATTATCCAAAAACTTGTTTTTTTTTATCACTCAGTATACGATAATATTAATTAATATCCGAGTTTAAAAATTATACATCATATTTAATTTAATCAACGTCCAAATCAGGTTTTTAGACAAAAATAAGTTATTGAGCATACATTAAAAACAAAAAAAAAATCTACTGGTATCACAGTTGAGTGAAAATCATTCTATAAAGTGCGGAATTTTGGATGAAATGATTTTAGATACGCCAAAAATAAAATAAAAAAAGAAATATTAACTTATTTTTTGCCCTACAGTCTCTAAATACAGTTTCGAACTATTAAAAATACATAAATAAATGAGTCCTTTCTTTCTTACCTCTTTATCTTAATCATCTCGTTTTAAAAAACAAAATTTTTTTTTCTTTTTCGTTTTGTTTATCGACACATCACGTTCACCACATCCTTAATCGTATTGAGCACATCGTTAACGTAACGCGCATTCTCAGTCGTATTCCTCGATCCGGCGGAACGTATTTGTCTCGCTTGCGTTTCCAATTTGGTCATTAACTCTCTAAATTGAAATTTGGTGTGTGCCAAAACGACGCTATCCGCGTAATCGGCACAAGAAGTATGTAACAAACCGATTTTATCCGATAATTGTAACCAGGAAGACGTTGAAACGGTCGGGTTTGTTTTTATTCCGTTAAGGGTCGTTTCGAGAGCTTGGGATATTTCTAAAATATTTTCTTTGCCCGTTTTAATTTCGTTTGGCGCCGTTGGTTTCGCCGATATCGGTGGTTTATTTAAAGTCGATTGATGGTTTGAGTTGTTTGAATTTGGAATGGGTGTGGCGTAAATTGCGGAAGTTGTTGTTGTTGTCGTCGTCGTGGGACGGTTTGTTAAAATTGGTTTTGTTGCTTTTACGGGGGGTTTCGTTGGGATTTGAGGTTTTTCATCGATTGTGTTGGTTGGGGGCCAACATCTTTTTATTATTTTTGTTGAATCATCTGAACTTTCAACTGGTGATATTTCTGTTTCATCGTTTTTTGATTTAACCGATAATTTGGGACTTAATTGGATTAAACTGTTGGTGTTTTCGGAGGCTTCTTTAGTTTCCCAAATTTTTTTTAGACTACTTATACTTCCCGTGCTTTTTCTTTTATCTGAATCTTCCTCGATTTTTAAATTACTCCCACCACCGCTATCGGAACTTGCAGTGCTCTCACGTTTCCTATCGTTATTATCTTCATCATTTTTTATTTCCACCTTATCTTCTTCTTTATCAACTTTTCTTAATCTCGATTTAAAATCGATTATTATCCCCGAATCATTCGGTTTTTTGATTGTTTCCGTTTTCTTTAATTGCGGAACGAATGACGTCCCGGAAACTGTTTCTTTCGATTCTATTTGCGTTGGTGGCGACTTTGGAATGGATCTTTCTGGTTCGATGTTGAGACTTTCGGATAACTCACTCACCAATTGGGCCACTGGATCGTGGGATATCGTACTAATCGAGTTATTTTCAGTCGGGGACTCTTTTGGATTATTAATTTTTTGATCGGCTCTTTCTTTTATTTCAGTCAATAATTTGAGTTCCATTTCTTTTACTAATTTGTTATTCTTAAATACCTTTGATGTTTTATCTTCCGATTCAAAATTCTCATTTTGCATCATTTCTTCTACATCAACAAAAACAAATTAATTTAATTTTGATATTAATACAGTTTAGTAAATCTATCTTGACCTATTGGTCAGTTGAACATAGTTAAATTTTGCAAAGTGTCCTTAAATAGTGATTATCTTGAAAACGGAAAGCTTTAGAAAAGATTAGTATACCAAAAATGTATGTAAAAATGTCTGAGAAACTGTTTCAAGTTGTGAGTTGTAAAAATTTTAACGCTGAAAAAGATATGACTACTTTAAGAGAGTTTTTTAGGGTAGACAGCGCTATCTGAAAGATAGATAAAAACTAATACTAAATTATTATTTATCGTCTTAAATAATGTACCAATTTTGTTCATAATGTAAAAGAAAGTGATATTATTAAAGAAAAACAAAAATAAAATATTAACTTAAACCATCTGTATCTCCGTTATTATTAACAATTGGACTAAGATAAATTTGGTTAAACCATAATAATTTAACGTAAGGAATTCAGTGTTGCTCTGTGTCCCATTACTAATGGAACATCCTGTATATTTCAGTTCTTTTTTAAAGAACTATGTGATCCATGTTGCAAGTTAAATTTTTAAATGGAAACAACCACTGATTATTCGCTTATTAAATTCGTTATTTTCTTCTGATTACAAAAATATAGAGTTTGACAGGTCTATTCCTTATTGTTTTAGAATAAAGCTAACAATAAACTTTTCTTTTAGTGTTGTCAAAAAAATTAAATTTACAGTTTCCTGTAAATTATAACTACAAATTAAAAAAAACATATTTCTGATATTTGAAACAAATATATTTGTTGAACTATTTAATTTATATATGTTTTACACATAAGTTGGAATAGATTGCGTTATTTCACATTTTTTATTAATATTTAATATTATTATTAAATGACTTAATAAATTATTGATAGATGGCGCTCATGTTTTTTTTAAATTTTTTTTTTAATTCAAATAAACATAACATTAGTTTGTATTCAAAAATTTTCTGAAGTGTCACTTTAAAAATCCTGTTTTTAAGATGAATTGCGAAAATTTTGAAAAGTTTGACATGTTAGAATGTTACACATTAAAAAATGATTTGTTTTTAAATACCAGAAGTTATTTTCTTATTTAATTGTCAACTTTTTAGATTTTACCTACCGCCCCGTAACTTACAGGAAACTGTAAAATTAATTTCGTCGACGACACTAGATGGAAATTTTATAAAAAAAGTTTATTTTTAGCTTTATTCTAAAACGATAAGAAATAGACCTGTCGAACCCTATATTTTTGTAATCAGAAAAAAATAACGAATTTAATAAGCTAATCAGTGGTTGTTTCCATTTAAAAAAACCGAAAATTGTGATATCTCAAAATCTAAAACCGAAAAATTTTTTTGACTACGTCATCAAATTCTCTATAAAAAAGTGTCCATATAATGTCTTAATTATAATACTCCACCTATAATAATAACCAAGATAATTGCACTTGCTGGTTTTACGATATTTTCAATTTTGGCCTCTAGCGGAAAAACAAAAGACGATAGCGCTATGAGGTTTTCGGCATTAGCAGTTTCTCGAAAAACGAGATCATGACATGTAAGCTACTTTTTTTCTAACTCTTATAGTTTCCGAGTTAGCCTATTCAGACATTGAATTTGAACCACCCTGTACATTGCCATTTAAAAAACTTTAAGCGTTATTCGTTGCTCATTTGTTTCCTGAATAAAAACAATTGAATGCTGTCTTATTATGGCAAATAAAATATTAAACAACTTTTGTATAAAATGTTTTTTTATAAAGTTGATACCTACCAAGATATATACTATATTCCATACATAATGGGCACCCTGTATTTTAATACAGAGCGTTCAACAATGATTGTAAGGTGTTTGAATTTGGCGCGCTTGATTTTTAGTAACATTTGACAAACAACATTGGTACCGGCTGACGTTTTCGACGTATTTTTAACAATCAGTGGCGTGGTATGTTTTAATTGCTTTCGAGTTAACAAGTTTCAACATTTATTATGACAAAATGTGAATAAATATTAATTGATTTCATACACATTTTTAAATTTTGTTAGTAAAGTTACACATTGATAAATTGGAAACAAAAATTTTTTAACCTCATAAATTTTTTAAAGCCTTCGAAATTTTTCCTATGATACGCCTATGTTTATTAGTTTTCTCATACCAACCTTAAAAATTAAACGCAAAAGCGGGAAATTCAAACACCTTACAATCATTGTTGAACGCTCTGTATAATATTACTGATTTATGACACACGAACAAAAAACAAAAAAAGTGACAAAAAAAGGACAGAATATATTACATTCTGTCACTTTTTTAGAAAACTATTAAAGTTAGACATATGACATGCTTATCATTAATTAAAGGTAACTTGATGGGCAATTCAATCAGCACACAATATACAGGCTGTTCCATTTAAAAAACCTTTTGAAAGAGCCATTTGAAAAACATCAAAAGTAACTAAACTTTATGAACACGCTGTATAGCGTATCTTATATCTTTGGATACTATCATTTACCTACTGCCTTTGACTATGATCTGACATAGTTTCAAGGCAAAATTGGAAAAAATGTCGTTTTTAAAAAGATCCTGCAATGGACACATTTTTGAAAAACAATTGAATATCTCAAGAACTATGAACGCTATTAGTTAATAACATATAGGGCTGTATAAACAAATTTAATGCTATTCATAATATGATAAAATATACAAGTGTTCCATTTAAAAAAAATCTACATACTCTCCGTTACGCCTAAATGGAACACCCTGTATTAACCTGAGTGAATAATAGCTCATTATATGTTAGCTATATGTGACTTTGTCCACGACTACGATTGAAATTGATTCCATAATAGTATATTATTATATGAGCATATAATGAGGGCTGTTAGTCACGAAGGTTAAGTTTATGTCACGAGCGTAGCGAGTGGCATAATTAACCTGAGTGAATAATAGCTCATTATATGCGAGTAGAATACTATACTTTGTCCACGACTATTGAAATTGATTCCATAAATTTATTTTTTAAATAAATTTTTGAATAAAGGTTAAACGTCAATGTGACACAAATTCAATGTTACTAACTGTAACCAACTTCACAACAATTTGTCAAAATTAAATGTCAGTTTTATAAAACGTCGTTTTCTTTAGGAAAATTAATTAATTTATGCTTTAATCATACGAAAAAAGGAATTTGTTTAGGTTTTTTTAATGTCAAACATTTAGAAACTCCTAAAAAATTTAATTAAATTGACGTTTTTTGAACTTTTAACGTTTCAAATAATTATTATTAGTCTGGTCAAGATGGCTACCCGTGGATAATGATTATTATTCACCGCTATTATTCACTCCGTGAAAAATGACTACCATTTTGTTTTAGAAAACTCATTCATAAGGTATATATTATAAGGTAGTCGTGGACAAATTTATTTTTTTAAATAATTTTTCGAATTAAGTTTAAACGTCAATGTGACACAAATTCAATGTTACCAACTGTAACCAACTACGTAACAATTTTTTAAAATTAAATGTCAATTTTATGAGACGTAGTTTTTTTTACGAAAATTAATTAATTTATGTTTAAATCATACAAAAAAGGATTTTATCTAATTCCATTATGAAAATTAAATTTTACATGTCTATTTGACGTTTTGTAACGCCACTTTTTTATAACTACAAATTGATAAATTGACATCTGTCACTAATAGAATAAGTCAAATTTTGAACAAAAATTGCTTTTTTTAAAGGAATTAGAGCAAAATTTTGTACTTAACGTCATGAAACGGCAAATTTTGATTAACTCACGTAATTTGCAAAACTCGCCCGCTTTGTTCGCTTATTTTAACAACTATTACATTCGTCAAACAAAATTTATCTTGTCATAACTGGTTACGTAAATAACTATTGTTTAGAAAGTCCTAAAAAATTAAATTAAATTGAGGTTTTTTTGAAATTTTGACGTTTCAAATAATTATTATTAGTCTGTCAAGTTGATTACTCGTGAATAATGATTATTATTCACCGCGATTATTCACTCCGTGAAAAATGACTACCCTTTTGTTTTAGAAAACTCATTTATAAGGTATATACTATAAGGTAGTCGTGACAGTTCCAATTCTTCCCTTGTAAGTCTAGTGTTAGTACTAGTTTGATTAATATTATATGAACCACATACTGGTTATCGTTTTGTGGCTTTATGAGATAAAGTTATAGATCTTTTGACTAATTAAGTCATGGTCCCAATATTCCACATAAAATACATACACGAACACTTTTGTTGGACACATTTAACCTTCTCCGACCAAGATAGATTTACCAAATCAATAAATTAAAATATTTTTTAACTCACCAAGTTCCGGAAAAGATGGTGGTGGTGGTAACGGTTCCAAAGGTGATCCAACAACCGGAACATCAGACTCAATACTAACAGGACTTTTCCCTTCAACGCTAGGACTAGTAAGACTCAAACTAACCCTTTGCGGGCTTTTTTCCCGTTGAAACTCGTCCTTCAAATCTTTCGCGCTACTACAACTATCCGATGATGGTTCTCGTTTCCTCAAACTAACCCCAAACCTTGAACTAGCCTCATCAACAGATGGCCTCAAATTACTAACATCGTTCGTAGTCTCGTTAGATTCAACCCCACCATCTAAATCGTTAGTTGCTTTACGAAAGCCCCTAGGCGAAGCAGCCAATCGTTTCTTTGAAATCGATTTTTGATTGTTAAAAACTCCAATTTCTTCGATGTTTTCCGGATTGTTAAATTCTTCGGGAGGTGGTGGTAAATCGACCGGTGGTGGGGGAAATTCTAAATCGGCTAAACTCGGTTGTATGTTATGCCTCGAAGGACTCCCACCTCCCCTATGAAAACTAGAATGATTATTATTCGTTTTAAATGTACGCAAGCACGGTTGTTCACCGCTCGTTGTCGTCGCTCTTGGAACATTCGCCGTTCTGGCACGGTTAAACTTGGAAGCTGTGGGGGAATTGGGCGGGTGTAAACCGTGAAACGTGGTTACACCACCCGAAGAATTACTTCGAATCATTTGCGGTTGCGTTCGAATGTTGGTTCGTGGAGATAACGACCGCGGCGGCGGAGATTCTTTTTGTTGTTCTGCTAAAACCGGATTAATCGCTTGCGCGGGTTGCTGTTGATCTTGTTGTTGACTATTTGACATTCCACTCACTCTTAAAGATTCTAAATAAGCTCCTATTCGAGCTCCTTTCGGTAATGTTCCATAACGACTGATCGCTTTACGTACATTATGCTCATCTAAAGCAGCTACTTGTACCTAAAATAATAACATTAATATTAAAAATCATATTAAAATATGTAATAAATCGACACATTTAAAAATTAACCTTATAATGCACCTTTAATGTTTGTTACTTCCAATAAAGATTTGTTTAAACATCAAAATTCCTGTCAAGGTCAACATTTTAGGGTTTCTGTTGGTATTACCTAGAGTACCAACTTTTTTTTTATATTATGCATATTATTATACTCTATTTTTAAACCAGGAGGAGTATTTTAAATTTGTCACCAGATTGACCTTGCACGTGATTGGTTGAATGCGAGGAAGGTTCACACACAGGCAATTTTGAATTTTGATTTTGAATTTGAAGGTTAGGTTATTGATAATTCGACAGTTTCGTGTCATTGTTGTAAATTTTGTTTAAACCAAGTTTAAACCCTTTTGCGTCTTCAATTTAATTGAGTGAAATCTGTTCTTTTTAAAACAAGGTATGGATCGCGACCCTAATAGTTGTTCAGAACAAATTTCACCTCCAAAAAAGCGTAAATTGTTGAATTTAGGACACTTAGCTTTGTTTGAAAAGCAAAGTATCCTAAATCTCTACAAGCAATACATTAATCACGAAAACCCAATGAAAATTAGTAATATTGTTGATAAAATTGTCGAAGTTGCTGGTAAGAAAAACTTTTTAAAAATTATATCAAGCCAAATAATGTTTTGTTTGTAGGGGTGGCAAAATCAACAGTAGTGAAGGAATATAAAGATAGCGGAAAGGTTACGAGTCCCAAAGAGCTAGGTAGGACACCTGGAATTATAACAGAGCTTGATGATTTTACATGAATCTGAAATATCTAATATCTGGGCCTCAGAGCAAAAAAAAAGTAAGGTTACTTTAAACCCTTCGGTCGATCTTGGCAAGATATTTATATAAAAAGTCGATTTTGATCAAAAATTAGTGGACACTACTGCTCTAAATCGATTAAACGTCAAAATTGTTGATTTTCGAAAATTAACTCAATCATAACTCAAAAACTAAAAGCGATGGAGAAATACTTTTTATACATAAAACCTTAGTAATGGATATAAAGACTAGATCTATAAAAAGATTGAACCCAATTATAACCGTTCTTTATATAGTAGCTTTAAATCGACTAAACATCAACATTGTTGAAAATTAACTCAATCATAACTCAAAAACTAAAAGCGATGGAGAAAAACTTTTTATACATAAAACCGTAGTAATGGGCCATAAAGACTAGATCCACAACAAGATTGAACCCAATTATTATTATTTTTTATTTAAAAGCTCTAAATCGATTAAACATCAAAATTGTGGATTTTCGAAAATTAACTCAATCATAACTCATAAACTAAAAGCGATGGAGAAAAACTTTTTATACATAAAAC
>NW_019281090.1:15799-53930 GCF_000648695.1 Onthophagus taurus
AGGAGTATTTTAAATTTGTCACCAGATTGACCTTGCACGTGATTGGTTGAATGCGAGGAAGGTTCACACACAGGCAATTTTGAATTTGAAGGTTAGGTTATTGACAATTCGACAGTTTCGTGTCATTATTGTAAATTTTGTGTTCTTAAACCCTTCTTTATTATATTTTGAAATAAATACACTCATAACTTCAATGTTAATTTGTATGTTTAGTGTTGACGATAACAAACGAAAATAAATACAATAATAAGTAAATAAATAAATAATAATAATTATTAATTTAAATTTACCGCCAAAATATCTAGTGATATTTTCTGGTGATTTTTCCTAGTGTAAATCTGACTTTCGCGTTTGGTTTAAAAACAGAGGCAATGATGGTAACATTAGTAGGCGATTTTTCAGTAATCCGAAGCAGTCAGCTGCAATTACTGGAGTAGACTATTTTCTAATTTACCATTTAAAAGTTATTTTAGAAACTATTTCAAGTGGGCATAAAATTGACATTGAAAAGTTTAAAGAGTGTACTTTGGACACGGCAAAAGTTTATGTAGAGAAGTACCCATGGTATCCCATGACTCCTACACTACATAAAATTCTAATGCATGGTCTCGAAATGATTAAAAATGTCATCTTTTTCCCATTGGTCAATTTTATTGTCGGAAGAAGCAGCAGAAGCACGCAATAAGCACTTTCGTGAATATCGATTAAAATACGCGAGAAAATTCTCCCGTGAAGCTTGTAATAAAGATATTATTAACAGGTTATTGCTGACTTCAGATATACTCTTATCAAGCATTAGACCGAAAACTAACAAGAACACAAAACCTTTTTCTAAAGAATGGATTAAACTGTTACTTCCAGGGGAAATACAAAGTATACCGAATGAAACAGAAGACGAAAATAGAAATTCATCAAGCGAAGAATTATAGTAATCTTGAGTTATATATACAAGAGGTATATGTAAAATTGAAGCAAAACGGTCTTAATTTATTAGTTAACATATTATTATTATTAATCCTATAGTGAAATACCTGCATATGTATGTACCTACCACATATACAAGTACATAATATACAGGTGTTTCTAAATTGATGCAAAAGATTTCAAGGGGTGATTTTTCAACAAAAATTACGGGGGTATTTCATATACCTTTTTGTTCAAAACCCCCTCACTCCCAATTACAGCCCTCTAAAGTTAAGGGAAAAATTGGTTTTATTTAATACATATGTCCCAGATGGAATGTCCACTATGACAAATGTCTGTAATAAAAATATTTGTCATTATGACTTTATTTGCCTACTTGATTTTTCTTAACATATAATAACCAATCTGAATTACCTATGTCAAATGAACCTATGCTTTATTTTATTTTTTTGTGACCAAACTAACAATTTTGGGAGAAAATGTCTGGAGATAAAAAAGTTGCAGATTGAATCCCTTTATTTAAAGCAAAATTTAAAATAGAAAAATGTAAACGTTCTGATGCAAAATATTATAGGAGTTGATTTTTTCACCCCCTTGTAATAACATTTTAGGGTTATAAATATCGTCAAAAGGTGTCATTTTATTAACAACAATTATCTGCCAAATTTCATTCTTCTAAATTCCTCCATAGTGAATTTATTAAATAAAAACAATTTTTTCCCTAACTTTAGAGGGCTGTAACTTGGAGGAGAAGGGGTTTTGAACAAAAAGTTATATGAAAGACACACCTTAATTTTTGCTAAAAAATCAACCCTTGAAATCTTTCGCATCAATTTAGCATCATTACCTGTATATTACAATTTAAGGTTTTAAATTAAAAAAAAAGTTTAACATTTCAAGGGATGAAAATAGAAAAATAATTTTGTCCAGTTAGAATGGACGAATACCCCATTTGTGTGACGTCGATTTCTGGTATATATATAAATAATTACATTGCAAATTGTGTATGGTAGCGCCATCTAGTAGATTGTTATAGTAAATAAAATTCCGTCTTATTAGTGTCGTCATAATGACACTACCAACATAACAAGTGGCAAATTGAACGTCAAACTGACATTTACGACAGGACAACGGAAATTTTAAACATTAAAATGTCATTTTTAACGTCAAGATAACATTTTCAACTTGTAAAAACAATATTATTAAAATCTAATAAATATTGGCATTATTTAAATAGATGCAAAAAACATTTTTAATTATATAATAAGTTTTTACCTCTTTTGGTGGATAAGTTTTAGATTTCTTTCCACGTTGTTCAGCTAAACCACGATTACCCATAATCGGCGCCCTTTTAAACGATCCAGTGCCCGTAGGAACACCAAAACTACTTGTACCCGATACTTCAGGATACGAATGAGCTCCAGAATCGTCCGTATCAGGAGTCTGATCCTGTAGTTCAGCTTCGCTATCCCCTCCTTTGATGCTCGCTAATTCCATTAAAATATAAAAAAAATATTGGTAAAATACAAAAACACAAAGAAATAAATAAAGTATGCAGCGGACGAGTTAATTTTAAATGAATAATCAAAACTTCTACTTACATTGTCAAGAGACTGTTAGGGTTGGAACAAAAGTTTAATAGAAATTAATTCGTGAAAGGGAAATTGGAACGAAAAAATAATACAAAAAAGAAACAAAAAGATTATTATTATGTGTTGTGAGAATTGAAGTTTAGAAAATTGTGTATGTAGAAATTTTGTAAATTTTGATTAAAATGTTTTTTATCTTAATGTGTGAGGATCTTTACCTGGTCAGTTTAAGGCTAAAAAAATTAACGTGCCAACCCAATTAAAAAAAAAATGAGGCGTGTTAGATAGCCAACAATCAACAGCAAACACCCTAAACTGGCTCAGTAAATATACCTTTAAATCGTTTAGAAATACCATTTAAATCACCTCCTTCGTCGTTTTCATTTCCGTGTCCCTGATCGTCGAACGTACTGTCTCGGAACGAACTGCAAGAAGACAACAGGCTGAAACGAAGCAATATGGGTCAATAGCTTTTTTATCAAATTGTATTAACAAAGGAAATTATTTTTGTAGGTTAGTCGATAAAATAAATATTTTTATTACAATCAATTCTTATTGCTTAAAGTACCTCGTTCTTTTCGGAGGTGCCGGTGCCTGCTTTCCTTTTCTATTAGTTGTCCGACGCACCACCATATTGTTTTTAACACCTGTGATTCCCGTAAAAGTACTAAGTTTAATGTTTTCTAGAAAAATAAAGAAATATACACATCATAGAGTTAAGGTAAGGTTTTTTTGTTAATATACAGATGTTCCAAAATCGTTATTTAATATAGCTAATTTAAGTTATTTGGAAAATCGTAAATTATAAGTTTTTAAAATTAATAAACAACGAATTTAAGCTTATATTCTTTGCTTTCTTCAAATAATTCTTTTTCATATTTCCTAATCTCTTCCTCTGTGGTTTTCTTAGATGTTTTTACCCCCTGTTGAACCATATTTACGAATATTCTATCATTAGATTCGTTTTCAACGATTATTACATCTATCTATTTGTAACCATTTTTTAAAATTATTCTACTTCTCCTCAATGGTATCGTTATCATATTTCGCTATTAACTTTATTGCCAGCAAAAGCTAAGATAAGAAACACTTAAATTCAATAAAATAACAAAATAAATTAATAATTTTTCAAGATTATTTCATTGCAATCTCACGAAAATAATCATACAGCTGAAAACTGACAGGAATTTCCCCATCTTTTAATGAATTACCGGTGATTTCCCGTGTAGCTAACCTTACCTAACCTACCAGTAATCGTTGCACTTCGTTTATTACATAAACAAACGCCATACCACCCCAAAGAATGGAAACAAGCATAGAAGTTAGAAAAATTGCATAAGGAGGGTTGTTCTATACGTCAAATAGCTAAAATACTTGAGAAAAGTGCTTCTACTATTCAGTACATAATTACAAAGTTTATATATACCGGAAATATTGAAAATGCACCACGAATGGGCCGTCCAAAATTGCTAACTCCTCGAAATGAATGAAACATTAGAGAAGAAGTTATCGCAAATCTTCGGACAAGCGCCCTAAAAATAGCAGCAAACCTTCAAAATCGAGTTAATAAAACTGTAGAGCAGAAATTGTGAGAAAAGTTTTGCGATCTGCAAGCTATAACGGACGAGTACTGCGAAAGAAACCCTACATTAGCTACGTGAATAGAAAAATGTATTAAAATTGTAAAAATGCACAAAAAAAAGGATATGGATTTTTGGAAAAGGGTGATGTTTACTGAGGAGTCAAAATACAACATTTTTGGATGTGATGGTAGAAGTAAAATTTGAAAGAAACCCGGCACAGCGCTATATTTAAAAAATCTTCTACCTACAGTTAAGCATGAGGGTGGATCTGTTATGGTATGGGATCTATGACTGCTTCAGGAGTCGGGAGTTTAGTTTTTATCAATAATGTAATGGACAGATGGCAATATTTCAATATTTTAAAGGCCAATTTAAAACA
This sequence comes from Onthophagus taurus, assembly GCF_000648695.1. Classification (NCBI taxonomy): domain Eukaryota; kingdom Metazoa; phylum Arthropoda; class Insecta; order Coleoptera; family Scarabaeidae; genus Onthophagus; species Onthophagus taurus. Next base: position 20,275 of record NW_019281090.1, read on the forward strand.
AAAGGTGATTAAAGTGTTATCGTGCTGCTCCTTCAAGCATAAGTTGCGTGATGTGCTTTACAAACATCAAGACTTGGGTCAGAGATGAGAAAGCTATGTGTGCAGCTAGGCGTGTGTGCAATCAATGCCGATTGAAAGCTGTACTAAAAGCGAATGGAGGACCTATGAAGTATTAGTACGCAGATTGCATCGTTCATTGCAACATTTAGAGCTGTACAATTACTTTTGTGAGGTTGCAATGGAACAATTTTAAAGAATTATTAATTTATTTTGTTTTTTTCTTCAGTTTAAAAGTTTTTTACTTATGAATCTATTTAAAATGAATAATTGGACCGCTTTATGCATCACTTGACTAAGCGACAAATTGAGAAAAATCATCTCTCTAAAAATATAAGACTTCTCAAAATAGCCTGTCCATTTTTATCACAGAACACTGATAACAGCTATCACAAGATTATACAGGGTGTTTCTGTAAGTCGTGGCATAAATTTAATCGCAAATACTAGAGTCAAAATGATGAGTAAATAATCTAGAGTTTGATTTTGTACTTTTAAACTGGTTTTTATTTTATATAGAATTTAAGTTTAACTAGTTTCAGCCCTTGGCCATCTTCAGAGACTCTACAAATAGATTAATATCACTCATCTTATCCATTTTACAAACAAGTTTCTTAATGTTTCTTTTTCTTTTGTTAAAAATGATCACATATCAAAGTCGATATCAGATTATTAGTTACTAATTTACAAAATTAAAGTTTAAAAAGTTGTAAAATGAAATTAAGGACGAAGTGTTACAAGTTAAAATTTAAGAATGCTATTATTTAACAAAAGAAAAAGAAATGTTAAGAAACTTGGGAAAAATTCAAGAATCATCAGTTATGAAACTTCTCTTATATGATAACTAATTTCAGGATTAAAATATCAACCTCAATTTGGACATATTTGTAATTTTCATTAAAAATCCTTTAAAACGAGTACAAACACGATATATTTATCTTCAATATTAATGAAGTTATGGTCAATTTCCGGTTAAGAATGTTAACATATTTGTAATCGTCGTGAAAAATCCTTTAAAATGAGTCTAAACAAGATACATTTAATTCAAATATTACTGGAGACATATAAAACTCCCGGTTTGAAATGTCAATGTCATTTTGACATATTCTTAATTTTTATTCACTCAATTAGTCACAAAAATACAAATGTAATAAAAAAAAATTAAGGTTGGTATTTTACCATTTATCATCCACATTTACCTACCAGACAGCATGAAAATCTCTAAAAACGATAAAATGTAGCGACATTTTATTTAGTTAAGTGATGTATAACGTGATCCAATTATAACTATTCAAAAAACTTATTTTTATGATCCTATTTTAGACATCATGCAAAAACCTTTTCCACCTTTTTTTGTACACTTTTAATTGGTGTATGATGACTTTTGGGACTAACTGTATATTTGTGTACTAAAAAAACATTATTTGACAACTGACATATTTTAAAACCTCAAATAAATTTTTATGTCTGTTTCAAAACCTGCACAACATCAAAAACATCTTCTCTGTAGCTGTTTAGAAATTTTAGTAGAATATTTCTTACTTCATTAATTTCAATACAAGCGGTTTGATGAAGTATTTGTCATGTTGTACTTTATTACACCAACCAAATTGTTGTACAAATTTCTTATGTACATTGCTTCTTAGTTGCTTCACATTTTGTCAAGTATTCAGTATCTGTGCTTGATAAAGCCATTATAGTAAATGGTAATTTTAATATCACAAACCGTTGAGCGCAAAGAGCTGTTTGATATGTATATCAACATAGAAGAAAGAAAGGTTAACCAAACAGTAGGATTCAAGGAATCAGACAGACCATGAATTGAGTCTTGCCAAAAGAGAGATGGAGAAATGCTGGGTAATCTCGCGGTTATAATAAATAAGTTTCTTTTTGTAGTTAGTCCAAAACTTCTTTTTATCTGCATCGTTCCGATTATTATTTATAATACAAGCTCTACTCGCCTCACTTGCTGTTCCATGTCAATTCCATTTTTATTGAATTTTTTATTACCACTATACTTGAATGTTCAATCGTCATGATTATTTCTCTCGTAATCTTACTCACAACCCAATCCAACCCACTTTTCATTAATTTTAAATTCAGCACCCTAAAACTTCTAAGCCATATAATTTACATATATTTACATTCATACTCCAATTTGTTCTTAAATATCAAAAAAATATAATAAATAAATTAATTAAAATCAGTTTAGATTGATTAAACAAAGCTTTTAAAGCATTTTTTTCATTTTATATGCTTTTTAACCTAAAATTATTTGACAACTTATTTTAAAACAACTAACTTCACACCATAACAAATTAAGGTTTCGACTTTACCCAAAAGATGGCGCGCATAGCTATTTTTTTAATATCAAATTTTGCAATTTTTTCAACACAATAAATGATTATCAATCGATTAAATTAGATAAAAAACAATTTTAAAACACCTGTGTATATAATCAAATTATTTTACCTGTACTGTTTTGATCAACAACTCCAACAAGTCCATGAATATTTCCAGCGCTTCCAAAATGGGATTTCTTATAGGATAAATGAGGAGTTCCCATTAAAACGGGGGTATCTCCGTCTTTTAATAATTTTTCAACTTCTATAATTAAAAAAAAAAAAAATAAATAAATTTGATTAATACATAAAAAAAATACAAACCTTCAGTAATGCTTGATTCTTGAAACATATTTTCCAAAGCGTTATGGATCTCTTTAAACGTAGGTCTATCCATGGCGTTCCATTGCCAACATTGTCTCATAAGTTCGTAGATTTTCGGCGGACACCCGGGGGGACATTCCATTCGATAATCTTTTTCAAGCATATGATAAACGTCGGTGAGATCAACTCCTGGATACGGAGACATTCCGTACGTGGCGATTTCCCATAAAAGTATACCAAAAGCCCAAACATCCGATTTGGTTGAAAATTTATTATAAGCTAATCCTTCGGGTGCGGTCCATTTGATGGGGAATTTAGCGCCCGCGTGCGCCGTGTATGTATCATCTCTCATCAATCTTGCCAAGCCAAAATCGGCAACTTTAACTAAATGATTTTCGCCGACCAAACAATTTCTAGCGGCCAAATCGCGATGAATAAAATTCCTACTTTCCAAGTAACTCATTCCGCTGGCGATTTGAGTTGCGATGTACATAAGAACAACAGCGTTTATGTTCTGTTTATTTGCATTTCGAAGATAATCCAAGAGATTACCTTTACTCATAAACTCAGTTATTATATAAAACGGCGGTTCGCGAGTACAAACACCCATCAATTGAACCAAATTTGGATGTTTCATTTCTTTCATGATAGCGGCTTCTTCTAAAAAATCTTTCAACGCCATCGTGTCTTCTTTTAAAGTCTTTACAGCTACGGTCATGTTGTATCGTTTCCAAACCGCTTCGTAAACATCACCGTATTGACCACCGCCGAGTTTGTGTCTCATTACGATATCGGTCCGATTGATTTCCCATTCATCCGGTTCTGGACTTAGAGGAAACACGGTTGGTTTGTTATGTTTCGGCGCTGGGTATAAAAGTTGCGTTATCAAACCGTCGGATAACATCGAGTGGTGGTGAACGAGTTCGGCTAAAGTATTAAATTTACTCTCGGCGGTGACGAAAACTTTACCCTCGGGGTCTTCGTTGATGCGATAATGGTAAACGCGACCTTCATATCTTAACGATATGCTTCGTTGGCCCGGACTACTCTCCGATTCGCGAACCAAAAAACTTCCATTTATACCGGAACTGAGTAGGTATTCGGCGGCGTTTCTTGAAATTGGTCCGTGATACCAAGAATGTTTTTCTAACGAATTCACGGGTGTCACATAATTAGAAGGAACCCAACCGACTTGATTCGATGAGGAATGAGCTTCACACCATTCGCCACTTTTATTATAACTGAGTATTCGAACTTGTTCACCTAAATAATAAATTTAATAATTAATACAAGAATTTAATACAAAATTAAAAGAAAAATATAAATAGAAATTTGACAATTCAAACATCAGAGATATTTTAATTGTTAAATTTGATTTGACTAAATTTATCAATAAAAAAAATATTGATAATTATGATTCAAAAAAAAAGTATGTTCAAAACCCGTTTTAATGAACAAATTTGAATTATTACCTTTTTTTAAGCTTAATTGATTTTCGCCACCCGCTTGAAAATCATACAAAGCAACGAATAATTGCGGATCGTCCTCTTCTTGAGCCAGCAAGTTTTCTTTTGACGTCCATCTATTGGCAGCTTCGAGTGATAGAGGTGTTGACGGCGCTACGGAACCACCGGAAACGGCGGTCAGCGTGCCTAAATTGGCGGAACCAAGTCCCGTCCCGGAATTGAGCGTACCCGGAGGATCCGTTTCCGGTAAGCTCGGTATATGAGGCAGCGGTCTACTTTGCAATAACGCCTCTAAAACGACATTTCAAATAGTAATAAGTTTTTTTTTATCAATTATATTAAATGCCACATTCGGCTTATTCAAAGCGATTATTAATGGCTTCCTGTTTTGCATTCGAATAACCGTAATTGATAAGATAACTTTATAAAAATAGGTTATGTTGGTACCGTTTAAAAGATTTTATTTTTTTAAATAACTTTAGTAATTTAGAATAGTTAGAAGTTGGATAACTATTGAAGGTTGCTTGGTTGAGACCTTGTCAAGGTCATTGGACGCAGTGGCTGTGTAACATACAGGTTCGATTCTATCCTTCTCTTTAAAAAAATCTTGTATCCGGGAGAAGTGTCAATGGACTACGTGTTTTTTAAATCAAATTAAAATTTATTTTGGAATCCCAAATTCTAAAAATATTAAAATGAGACTAATTTTACTCGAGTTAGTGATATTATAGTTTGAGATAAATGTTCTCAAGGTGGTTAATACATGCTCGGTTTTGATTGCCAAAACCTAAGTACGCGATAGTTCTAAGTGTTTATTTTGCATAGCAGTGTATTCTCAGTAAAGTTTCAAACAAACACATTTGTGTTACGTATAATTTCTTTTCTGTAAAAAATAGACTCAGGTAATTGTCAATAACGAGTTAAAGAAAACCAATTTGTAAAAAAATGTATTTCAATACTCTACAAAGATGTTTTGAGATATCAGGCTTCAAATCTATAAATTCCAATTTCCACCTTTTATTTTAATTATTTATTTATAAATATATAAATTGAATTTTGTCTTTTTGAATAACTAAATTTCAAAACGTCAAATTGACACAAATTGATTTTAAAACATAATATAACAAAATTCCCTGTTAATCGTACCAACTGTTTTACCAAATTTTGACAGAAAAAAAATTTGTAACCAAAATGATCTTGTTCGTGATTGGTTGAAAACGATTTTTCTTTATTTTTGACAACTCTTTAAATTTATAGGTTAGGTTGCCGCTTTCCGAACGATTTTTTCCGTTATAAACTTTTTTGCGTGCAATAACTTTACCAAAAAGGCAAAGTATTCTAAATCTGTACCAACCAACATCATTAATAACGAAAATCCGATGAAAATGACCGATATTGTTAATAAAATATCGAGGCTATCGGTAAGATAAATGTTTTAAAAATTATATCAAACGACCTAAAAATATTTTATTTATAGGGATTTGCAAAATCAACATTTTTGCCGTATAATTAAATAATATAAGGATTCCAAAAAGGTTATGAGGCCCAAGTAGAAGAAGTTTCTATAGTTCATTTTTTTTCTATAATACCTGTCAAATTGTTGTAAAGTTGGCAAAACTAACAGGGAGTTTTGTTATATGATGTTTTGAAATAAATATGTCACACTGACGTTTATTTGACTCTGCTGACGTTTAAGCTTTCGTTATTCAAAAAGAAAACGTGCATAAAAAAATGTTGTGGGGTGTGTATTTGGCATTTATTTACCTACAAAACGTGTTTTGTTCTATTTAATTACTATGTAGCACGTTTTTACAATAAATATGTACTTGGTTAAAATCGTATTTATCTAAAAATGTATTAGTATTTTAACCTCAATTATTTAGTTACTGAAAATGTTACTAAAAATCAGGAAAACAACATAAATTTTATAAGGGTCCTAGATAATACCAACAGAAACCCTAAAAAATTTACATTGACAAGTATTATAGAAAAAAAAAACGAACTATATATCCAAATCAGAAGCAAAAGTGATAAATAAAATACACCATGCAGATTTAAATTCAATTTAATTGATATAGAGCTTAAATAAAAAATGAGGTGGCTTTTAAAAATCCTACATTTCAAGAATATTGCAAACATCAACGGTTTAACATTTCCCTGATGTCACATTTGCTAGACTTTGTATTGAAACAGCTGAAACTTTTGCCTTGATAGGCGGTACCACCAAACTTGACTCCTTGTGATTTCAACTTATGTGGAATGCACCATTCGCGTGTATGCTTCAAGACTTAGCAACATTAATAACGTAAAACAACGGTTGTTTGATCGGATGATCGGAAATATACTAAAAAGACTTCGCACATACATTGAAAATCAACGAATACATGTTGAAAGAGTGCATAACTTGATTTTGGACTCGTGTAAATACATAACATAAAAGTAAAACCTGAACAAGGTTAATAATGCTAATACTCAACCATACATTTTTAAGAAATTTATGTTCGAAGAGGTCTCCAGAAAAGTTTTTTTGACAAGATTCATAATGAAATGATGAATTATAAAAAATGTTCGATTCTTTGATTATATATAATATGGAGCCAACGAGAGAGATAACTTGCGCAAGGTGATCGAACCGAGATAGACATAGAAGCGTACTGCCATATAATGGGTGAACTGATAGAAGTGAGATAGATATAGAAGCGTACTGACATATAATATATCCATCTTTGTTACACTTTCACATTATCGCTTTCCATCTGCGTCTATTCACCTTGAGCAACATTTTTGTTAGTAGATATATTCAGTTAGCTCAATCCATATTATATATAATCAAAGGTTCGATTTAACTTTTGCGGGATTTTTTTTCTATACAAATGGCAGCTCTGGAATTTGACAGCTGCCATCTGCAATTATTCTGATTATTAATTATGGAGTCCTTCGCAAAAAATGTTGCATCATTATGAAAAACCGTTTCAAAAATGGGGAAAGTTACCACAAATGAATTAACAATCTCGCGAAAACATCACTATAATCGACAGTGCCGAAAATCTGGAAGCATCTTCATCTATACAAGGCTCAGCTGGTCCAGGAGCTCAAACCACACAGCGTTGTGATTCGTTTTATGAGGCGTAATTTAATTTGAACAGGTTTGTTAACAAATAAAATTGTCGAATTTAGGGCTTAGAATTCCAACAAGCCACCGTTTAGTGCGGAAATGGGTCAGGTAATGCTGTCACTGTCAACGGTGTGAGGTACAGCAAGATGATAACGGAATTTTTGTAGCTTCATATGGACAGTATGGAAGCAAAATATATGTTACTGGACAGCAACAAATCCCCATGAGTGTCAAGACACTCAAAACTACAAAACAAAACGTGACAACGTGGTGGGGGATTTCATATGATTAGACCATATTTTTTCGCCCTGCAATGTTAACAAAGTTTCTCCAAAGTTAGTCATTTGACAGACACGGTGGTCCATTCGTTGGGACAAATCTTCCAGAGTTGATTGATTGACAGGTAATTGGTAAAATTGTCCAAGCATGGAACTGCATGAATTTCTCGAGTAACGGCTTACGAAAGAGCTCGAGGAGGCCACTTCACAGGTATGGCAAGTATACCTCATCCTGTGAAACCTAAACATATAGATGTCAATCCGTTATATTCTCAATTCAGCCATCAAAAAGTGTTGCACCAACGTAACTTAACGCTGTGAGTTGACCCAATGCTGGTCCAATTATGCCAAATCAGATAGAAATTTTATGGATTTCGCGTCGATTATTTACCGACCAATCGTTATCAGAATACAGTCATTTTCCAAGGTTTCCAGCATCGTTTTCACGCACTTTCTTTCAGTTCATGAATCACCATCTAATATGGTTAGATGCCATACAAGTGTATATCAGCCATTGTGTAAACATTGTTCTACACCTCGCTTAGTTATATCCGTTTCAAAAACAAAACAGCTTTCTGCAGGACCCTATATTAGTGTTCTTCCAACATTAGCAAAGATATTTAAAACAACCAGAATGAATCACGCTGAGTTTTATGGTATTCCTGTTGTGAATCAGTTTGGTTTTAGATCCAGTAAAAACTAAGAATGGGATGATATGATAACCAGTGCTGGGCGCTGGGTAAATACCCGGCGCGTAGGTATTTCTAAAATGGGTATTTATCCGGGTATTTACCCCGGCCCAGGGTAAATACTCAAACAGCGAGTATAAAAGTGGTACCAGTAAAAATATATCAGATTCAAAAAAAATGAAGAGGAAGATGATGAGGACGTTGAAGACGAGGAATTGTCAACAATCAAAGATGTCATTAGACGAATCTGTCGTTTAGTCCACTGCTCATTTTTCATTCGCGCAACATGACCCGCCCAGTTCCACTTTGCCGCAATATTGACCACATCATTTACGCCAGTTCTTCTTCATAGGTTTTCATTTCGTATGTAGTCCCTCAGAGTTAGACCCAGGATCGAACTTTCCATCTATCTTTGCGTTACTTGGACCCTCCTAGCAGTGGCTACCGTTAATGTTAAAGTTTCGGAGCTTTATGTTATAACCGGAAACATACATTGATTGAAAGCCTTTCTTGGTTTTTTCTCTTGAAGATGTCTCTAAGGTTCCCGTAGGCTGCCCATACGAGTGTAATCCTTCTGTTTAGTTCGCTTGTTTGATTATCTATCGATACACGAACATCATAGCCAAGATATACATAGCTGTCGACCCTCTCAATCTCATTATCCCCAATGTTGATGTTAGAGCTGGGAACAAGATTTATCATAAATTTTGATTTCTCCTCGTTGATATTGGTTAAAACACTTCTTAATGGTTTATAAATGATTTATTTAGGCCCACTTTTACCACCTCTTGATAAATTTATCCGATAGATAAATGCAGCTCAAAGGCTCGTTACTACCATCTTCTGGTTAGGCTATCTAAGGGATTATTACCACGGTTACGGCCATTTTACGCGCTCTGATTGGCTAGTAGATGGGTTTATCTATAAGATAAATTTAACTAAAAGATGGTAGTAATGGACCTTAGCCAATGGCTACTTGCATTTAATTTAAATAAAAATAATTCTTAACGCACCTCCTTTAAGTCGTTCAGCATTAGTTTAATCTCTCCAAGGCTATCCGATATAAGAACTATATTGTCCGCATAACGCAAATTACTTAAGCATTTGCAATCAATGCTTATTCCCTTTTGGGTCCAATCCAGTTGTTTAAATGCACTCTGAGGACTGTGATGAACAATTTGGGTTCAACAGTGTCTCTCCTTGTTTTACTCACAAACAGTACTTTACCACTTCTATTCTCTTTAGTACTTTCATGCAATTTTACCGTCGTTGTAGCATTCTTGTAGATGTTATAAATAAGTTTAGTATATCGATAATCGACTCTGCATTCTTGAAGTGCTTGCAAAACTGCCATCAACTCAATTTAATTAAATTAAATTTGAGTAAAATAAGTACCCGGGTATTTAACAACACTGATGATAACGGAGACAATCGGCAGCGATGCTTCGTAGATTTAACTTTTGCGAAAACACCGATTCCAGTTGCTACTCGCTGGGCCCTGCTGTATGAAAATGCTTTTTATAGTTTATGTACTACTATGAACTCGATTACTGGTTACCCGTTTTCTGCTAACCCGTACCAATTCATGTGAAATCTCACATGTAACTTAACACACTCATACCTTCTAACTGGCTGCCGTCTATTTGGCGACCAGCCCGTATGAAACGGGTCTTATTCTGAATTTAACGCGGGATACTTGATGTGTATCTAGAGATCTTGTAGAAAGTTCTTCTCATTTCTGACATATCTCATATTGAGTAGATAACAACAGCTGAGATGTAAAGATAGACAGATATTCGACACTTTGCAAGATGTTCTAAAGGCTTGTGAATACCAGCATCTGAGTAGCATACAGCAACTTGTAAATTTGAAAAAAGAGATAAATTTATGTAATATGTGTAAACATTTGCTCGACCACACTATTCTCTGGGTTTAGTGTGGACTTACTGACAATAAATTCGGGGATGGTACTGGAATGTTTGCAAATTTATCGAATCAGAATACAAATTATATGTAAGTCCTCTTCCTTTGAGTATGATGCAGTAGGATAAGATTCTAAGTTACTACCAATGTTAGTTTATTACTTCATCCATTGCAAATCTCTCTATATCATATCCACGATTATGAGCGTTGCAAAAATTATTTGGTAAGGTAGTTAAGACCCATTTATTGTTTGCTTTTAATTCTAAACATTTAAGTTACAAAACCTTACTTAAATTGGATGATCAAATTTCGGTTTCTAGAGGAAACTTTTGCAATGGCTTCTTATCTAAAAGATAGAAATCAAATTGTTACAGTTAATGTTTTTTTAGTCCGATTTATTTGAATCTTCAGCATCATTTGAAATCCACCACTATATTTCTAGACTTGAGTGTATTCATTTTAAGTTCCTTCACGTTTGTTTTAAATCTTCTGTTCAATTTCAATACACTAATTATGAATCATCTTATAACTTGCAATCATGGTGTGACAATCAAGATTACATACATTTATATAAAAATATAGATAAACACAATTTATTAGAGTTTGCAAAAGTTTGAAATAAGATATATAATTTCATGAAGCTTATGTGAGTTAAAACAGTGTAAAACAGAGAACGTTAGGGGGTTGTGGTATTGTTATTTGGGGATAAAAGCGAGTCGGGGTTGATTCCCTTCGAGTCTATGACCCACCCTATCGACCTTCGCCCACACTCACACACACACATACACAACCACCACCAGACTCTGACGACCGTCTTCTTTTGCAACGGTTCTCACTTTCACGTTCAACGAAGTAGTAATTTAATACGTCGAAAAGTGTAGGTTTTCGCCCTAAAATGTCACCGGTTCTTCGGAAAGAACTGCACCATTGTAATATTTTATTAATCATTTAATGTATTTCAGGATGTCGCGTTTATTAATAGAAACCTTGGGTGGCGCCCCAAATAATAAACCTAAATGAACAAGTTATAATTAAACGTTACTTTCTTTAATGAAATTAAAACGAACGTGCGCAAGATTTAGACGGAGTTAATTCCATTAAAGAAATTAGTTTTTGTAAGGTTGTAGTTAAAAGATCATTAAAGAAAATTATTGTGTTATGATTTCTTAGAGTAATTATATTTAGGTAATCAAAAAGTTATGTGACTCACACAACAACATTTTTAGTTTATTAGTGTTAAGATTGAATCGATAACTTTAAAGAGTTTCGAAATATTCCAGGATGAGAACGAATTGTTGATTTTGTTATGATTTAAATTTTGATTGATCAGCTGATAAATCTTTGTTATTTAACAGATTTTGAACATATTCAATTAAACTACAATAATAATGCAATAATGGAATGAAACGTAAAGCGAAAAAAAGACAAAGAACTCAATTTGTTCGCAATAATAGTACACTTTGAAGTAATTAAAATTAATGCAGATAGAAACTGATATAAATAAAAATTTGTTGATTGTTGTTGTAAAAGGAAATAATAATAAAAATATGTATAAATAGGGAATAAATATTAAAGAAGTTGAAAATGATTCATTCACTTACCGCTATGTTCTGTAAATATATTAGAAACGATTTGTCGTCCATCCTTGACCGGTCGAGGTTTACTTCTGTTGGCCCTTATAGAATTTGTCCCAACGGACACAGTACGTTCTTTTGTATTCTGTGCCCCCATAGTAGTTGAAAACGACGACCATCGGGGGGCGAACTTCTCTCGACGAAGAAGTTCTCGTCCAGATTGTCAAAACTTGTTCTTCTCCTACCGAAGAACTTGTACCGAGTTTTTATTAAAACCGCGCGAAATCGACCCGAAACGAACTCATTTCTATTGAAAATTCCCGGCCCTTCAACCGAATTTATTTAGGAGCATTTCGCGCTTTAAATTCCGCCACTTTTAGCGATTAATTTAGAGAAAACTGGTGTGTGAGGCCCCACTTGGATATCTACGCCGCCATGTTTTTCATGTACGGGTCGACACTAGCGCCGTCTCTGTTGCTCTTTGGTCGATTAAATCGTTGACAAGTTTGCCCGTAGATGGATCAAAATTTCATTTGATACCAATAGATGGCGCAAATTTTTTAAAAAAATAAATAAAAATAAAAAGGCGTGTAGGTAATAAAAAGATATTTTAATTTCGGAAAGTAATACAGATTTAAAAAAAAATTAAACAATATCTTCGATAACAAAACTCTAAATCTTTACATATATTTCAAAATAGCAGCGGACAACGTATATGAATAATAGACAAAGGTGGTTAAAAAGTGCGTAAACAATTATACAATACGTATATTATATTTTCGTTCATATAAAATTCAATAGAATAAACAAGAGTACAATAACAACATTTTCTTTTCTTTTATTTAACGATATATTGATATTTTTTATTTCTGAGAGAAAGTGAACGTCGCTTAAATTGCAAAAAAAACAGATAATAATATCATCTACCTTATACACATAATATATTAAAATCTGAAAAAAAATAAAATAAATAAATCCTTCTATGTTGACGTTCAAAGACGACGGCAGGCGAATGTAAGGCAGCGAAATTACGAAAAAAAAAATAAAAATTAAAAGAATTAAAAATAAAAAAAAACACGTAATAATAATAATAATAATAAAAACAAGAAATATAATATAAAAAAATGATTATTTACAATATTTTTTACGTCTATGTATAAGTACGAAACGTAGGTACATTTAACTGTCTTTTATTATATCATTTATTCATAGAATATAATAGATATAAGTTTAGCCTCGATTTATAATACAAATTACATCACTAACCACACCGCGTTTTTCTTTCGTCACATTATCAAATAAATCTTGTTCGTTAAGAAATCCATTAAAAGAGTTATCAATCAAAATTGATTCATTAATTTATAATTAATTTACAAAAATATATTTCCATAGAAACCTACTATAAAATGCAACATGTCAATATAATTTGACATTACAGTAAAACTCAAGAAAGGCAGTGTCCGTTATATGTAGCTCAATATACAGTAATCTAGTGCTGAATAAGAAATAAACTAGACTAACACTAACACTAGACCTAGAACCAGAACCATTCGGGTTTAGGTATGCGTCTCTTCAAACGGCTAAAAAATGTTAATGTTTCTAGTTCTAGATTAAATGTTAGTTCTAGTGACAATACTAGGTAGCGCTAGTTAGTACTAGAAATGTGTTGCATATTTTTTTTTAATTAAAACTAGAACTGAATTAAAACCCGAAACTTTCTAGTTCTAGGTCTAGTGTTAGTTCTAGTTTTGCATTAGGACTGCCACTAGAACTAACATAAGACCTAGAACTAGAATCATTCGGGTTTAGCCGTCTTGAAAGACGTGCGGCTATATCCGAATGTTTCTAGTTCTGGATCTAGTGTTAGTTCTAGTCTTACACTATCAAGAGAACTAACACAAGACCTAGAACTAGAATCATTCGGGTTTAGCCGTCTTGAGAGACGTGCGGCTAAATCCGATTGTTTCTAGTTCTAAGTCTAGTGTTAGTTCTAGTGACAGTTCTAAGTAGCGCTAATTAGTACTATATATTACGAACTAGATATTACTATCTAGTTCTAGACCTAGAACCAGAATCATTTGGGTTTAGCCGCACGTCTCTAAAGACGGCTAAACCCGATAACTCTAGTTCTAGGTATAGTGTTAGTTCTACATGGTAACAGTGCCCATATTTACCCATATTTGACTTTGATGACCAATATTTATCATAAAATTCACTTTTAAAAGCATAAATGACACAAATCGTTCGTCTTCAGACGCACGGCTAAAACTTCTGGTATTCTAAAACTTTTTGAGTGTTATGGAAACATCTCATTTGAGATAATTAACTTCGTTTGTGTCCAAAAACAAATGGCACATAAATATTATGATAGATAATTAAGAAACGTTCAAAACGAGTCCAAACTCGATATATCTAAGTGTTATAACCTCCAAGATATCATTATTTGTATAAAGTCAAGATGGCCGAAAACAAAACACTAATTATTTGTGTCATTTATGGTTTTAAAAGTCAAATTAGGTCAAAATTTTCTGATTTTGACGAAAATCTTGGTTTTTTTTAATGAAATTAAATATTTGTGAAATTTAAGATTGCGGAAAAGAAGCAATTCCTAAATATTATTAAAGATAATTAAAAAAGGTTCAAATTGAGTTCAAACTCGACATATCTAAGTGTTATAACCTCCAAGATATCATTATTTGTATAAAATCAAGATGGCCGAAAACAAAACACTAATTATTTGTGTCATTTATACTTTTAAAAGTGAATTTTATGATAAATATGGGATGTGATGTATCAAATTAGGTTAGAATTTTCAGATTTTTACGAAAATCTTAGTTTTTCTTAATGAAATTGTGTTTCATTAAACTAACTAGTGTTTATAAAACGAACTAGTGTTAGTTCTAGTTTTACACTAGCACTGTTACTATGTAGAACTAACACTATACCTAGAACTAGAATAATTTGGGTTTAGCAGCAAGTCTCTAAAGACGGCTAAACCACAATGACTCTAGTTCTAGGTATAGTGTTAGTTCTAGCTTTGCACTAGCACTATCACTAGAATTAACACTAGGCCTAGAACTGGAATCATTCCGGTATAAACTATCTAGAGGATAGTTGCCATGGTTACGGCAGTTTTAAGCGCTCTCGTTGGCTAAGGCTTGTTACTACCATCTTCTGGTTAAGCTATCTAAGGGATTATTACCACGGTTACAGCTATTTTACGCGCTATGATTGGCTAGTAGATGGGTTTATCTATAAGATAAATTTAACTAAAATATGGTAGTAATGGACCTAAGAGCTGGATTTATCTATCGGATAAATTTATCAAGAGGATGTTGCATTTGATGTGTTGCAATTGATGTTGCATTTTATGTGGGATAGTGCAAGTGCACAGTAGTTTCGTAACTATGATTACTGCATTCATATACTGCGAATTATATGAAATTCCCGGCAAAAGTTTATATAAATACTAAAATGTTTCTTAAGGGTGCTGTAAGTCTTTAAAGATAAGATCGAATTTTCAAGTATGGAGCAACAAGTACGAGCATACCTTCAAGTCCCGTCAAAAGTCCTATCCTTACAATGTTAAAAATGTCGGTTATAACGAGGATCGGTTATAACGAACTAATTTTGCATGTTTTGTACCGCCTATAACGAGCGCATAAACTGTAGAACTATCTACGGAAGAAAATCTTTCCAGTTGGGCAGAAAAAAATGATTTGGAAATCGATGGGGTGGATTCAAATTTATTTAATACTATTGATAACGACGTTATAACTGGTGAAATTCTATCCGAAACCGAAATAATGTCTAATGCGTTAAATAAAGATGATGAATCCGATAATGGATCAGATGAGGAAGTTATAGAAAGAATCATAACAAAAAATTAATTTCTGAAGGTTTATCTAAAGGTATTAGATACATACAGGGTGTACAAAAAGTATGGAATAACGGTTCTACAGCCTAAACTTCAGCTTATACAGTATAAAAAAAGTTTTAAATAAAAGTTACTTGAAACTATTTTCCGTATATCTTGGCGTAGAAATAAAATAAAAATAATGACGGCAGTCTGAGTTACGACATGGTGAGTGTGTTTTTAAATGGAACATCCTGTATATTTTAAGGTTTTTGGATTCCTTTTGACAAGGTGTTGTAAAATGCCATAAGGTTTTAATGCTTTAAACTGCATAGTTTTCGAGATATTGAAACTTTTATTTAAAAAGATTTGACGTAGCGACAACCAAAGCCTTGACGTCATAGAGATGGGCGGAGCTTATACCGACTCCAAACATTTTCGTTGCTAACGGTAAATCACCATATGCAATTTTTCGTTAGTGTTAAAATAAAATAAACTAAGTGATGACATTTCAAATGACATTTTTTGGCGATTTATCGTTAGTAACGAAATTGTTTGGAGTCAGTATAAGCTCCGCCCATCTCTGTGACGTCAGACTTAGGCAGTCTATTATGGTGTCATTATGGAATAGACAACAAAGTATGCTTATTCCATATTTTTTGTACAACCTGTATAGTTTTAGTTTGAATAGTACGTACTATTCAAACTAACTCCAAACTAACTACATACTCATATTTTTGTTAAATAAAGCAATAAAAAAATTATAAAAATATGTTTGGTTTTGCCACTTTTACTAAGTTTAGATTATATTATATTTGGCAACCTTGATTATAACGAGACAAAGCTAAATTTTATTTTTAAAGTAAAAATTTTTCTATTTTTTTTTAACCGAGTGTTTTGCATCCCTATAATTTTGCTGTATCAAATTGCATAAAGTCCGTCTTAAGTTCACACATATTTCCATAAAACACAATAAATTCAGTAAAATAATATTTTCAAAACAAAACAAATTCACGTTTTGTTTTAAATGTACACAAGTCATTTACACATCGTGCGGTTTAGTCGTGCACGTGCTGGCTGTGTTGTTTGGAAATGTATTGTTTTAGTTGTTAGAAAACATTTACGAATATTTTTATGAAAACAATGCATTTATTACATTAATTATATTTTGTCGTTAATTCTCCTAACCCCAAAGACTTTAATTGCAATCATTTAAAATAGAAAATAAACGAATATCGCTATAAACAGGGTGGGGTTATTAGTATCCCGGCGGTCGATAAATCCTAAAACATTTGAGATAGAAAAAATGTTCATTTTCTATCATGGAAAATTATTTTCATTTATACAGGGTATTGTATTTGAAAAACAATTGAATATATCAGGAACTATTAACGCAGTGAGTTTGCAACATATACGGTTAGATAAACAAGTTGTATTCATAATCTGATAAAATATACAAGTGTTCCATTTTAAAAAAATTTACATACTTGCCATTACGCTGAAATGCAACACTCTGTATAAATGAAAATAATTTTAATTATAGAAAGTGATGAATGAAACAACTATAAAACAATTTTTTCTATCTCAAATGATTTAATAGCTATCGACCACCGGGATATTAATAACTCACCCTGTATAATAATTCAAGGTCAGCTGTTTTTCTGAAAATATTTGAGCGACTGACAAAGAAATATTTATTGTCAGATTTTAAAAACCTCATGGCTTTCATATTCAGTATACAGTAACTAAATACTAAACAGTTATTTAATTCACAGGTAGGAACGCAAAGATAAAGAAATTTTCGTCTAAAGGGATGACAAATAAACTAGAAAATGTGAATAATGCATAAACAAAAAACGAGTACTGACTCATGTCAATTATGGGTATTTTCACAAAGTTTTCAAATTACATTGTACTATTTATATGTCACCAATATTGCTACAAGATTCATAATTTTTGCGTGAACTGAAGATAGTGCAGGTCATGGCTGTACACTTTTGAATTTTCTTAGAAACACCGAGTTTGGCGAACCCATAACAAAGGTTCGCCTGATTTGAGATGGATATTATATGACGTAATGTTTTGATTGAGCAAGACCTTGGGGCAATACTAAGGTTCATTAAGGACCTACATTTGCCCTAAACTTTTGGAGGGCTAAAGTTATAATAGATCTTATAGATTGCGGTAACGAGAGGGGCCGCTCCCCTCAGCCTGGCAGCAATAATAATAATAATAAAAGCAGGCGTTCATAGTTATTTTTGATATAAGATGTGAGATAAATGCATTTTATTTTATTTATTAAATGAGACTTATGTTCTCACAGGTTATTTTAATATTTGGAATTTATGGAACTTATAGAAGAATTGAGCTAGATCCAAAATTCAAAAAATCGTTATAATCAGTTATTAACAACATCAGAACTACTTCAAGGGATATTGCAACATATTTAAATTTAGCAGAACCAAAAAGCTACGCTGGTCATTGTTTTTGGAGATCTTCTGCTACTTTACTAGCAGAGTCAGGAGTTGATTTTGTTAGTGTTAAAAGACGGATGGGGGCTGGTGGTCTATGAAGATTGCAGAGAGATACATTGAAGTATTGAAGTATCTATTGTAAAAACTTGCTATAGCCACTGTACAAATAAATTCTTAAAAGCCTTCAATGTCAAAAGTCATTAATGACGTTACAAAAATCTATCAAGATTTTACAAGGAGTGAAATAATAAGTATTTACTGAGTTGGAAACTTGTTATCTAGAAAAACAACTTATACCAAAATTGGACGAACCTAATAGTAAAGAGCTGCTTTGAAACCAAGTAATAATTCAATACAGGGTAATTCAAATTCGACCCCACCATTGGAATCGCAGAAACCATAAAAGATACAGAAATGGTTAAATGAAGGCAAAGTTGCCCATCTTAGAGCTCATCATTTTTCAACTAAGTTTTTAGATCTAGCCGTTTTAGTTTTTAAAATATGGCCAAAAAAATGACTTTTTCGTTTTTTGCCTATAACTTCTTTATTTTTCGTTTTTTCGTGAATCTGACAAAACATTCTTAAGGCAACTTTTTATGGGAAATGTCATGACACAACTATGACATTTCAACCAGCTCTATGATACGCGACTTTGCCCCCATTTCTGTATCTCTTATGGTTTCTGAGATTCGAATGGTGGGGGTCGAATTTGAATTACCCTGTATAATAGCATCTAATTTCAAGATTAGATCTTTTTAGATCTTCTCTTTTTAGTAGTTGACAGAAAACCTAAAATTTAGCCCTCTTAGTGCATTGAGCGGGATGGATGGTCCCCATTTCATGGATATTAATATAAAATAACCATCTTTGATCAAAAGCACCAATATTGATTATGACTAATGCTAATAACTTAAAAGTTTTCTTAATTTGATTAATTCTTCTTGTGCTATTTCCAGGCTTTTTTCACATCTAAAATAATATTCGGGTTGGGTTGTTCTTCAATTCTTTTTGTAATAATCTCTCCATGAACAATCAATAAATATTTTAATCGCCGTCAAATTTTACTTAGTGTACCAAACTTCATTGCTTCACTCAAATAGTTATGCAAGTAATGCAAAAACCCATTTGTTAAATATCTTTAAAGACTTGCAGATCTCTTAAGAAGGATGTATTGTATTGGAACAAAAAGTTGACTTGAAAACTAAAAAAGAAAGAAAAAGTTAGTATAAATCAAAAAAAAAATCAAAATTGGATTATCTTTTTAAAAGATTTCTAATTAGTAATCACCCATTAATTAATAATGTGACGTATAATGTACGTACGATTTGTCAGTCACAGGTCAATTCAAAAACGAACCTTAAGTTAGTTAATAATCTCTACCATTTTTTTTTAAATAGAGAGTCGTACGACGGCAATTCATAAAAAATAGATGTATATTATTATGTATGTTTAAAACTTAGTACACGATAGTATATCAACTATATTTGCGAATAAAAATTGTCTAATAATAATAATATTTTTTATTTTAATGTAACGCGCGAAGGGATTTTAATTCTGTTTGTACTCTAAGAAGATATTTTTTTCTTTTCTTCAGTAATATTCTTCTTCATCTTAATGCTTAATCGTGATTTTTTTAATTAATATAAATAACGACACCTAAATCTTTTAATTTACTTCTTTTTTTAGTTACTTTACAACACCTAAAATTTAATGATCGTTAGTTATAGGAGATATGATTGTTACCGCACAAGCAAAGTATACATTTAACTACAAAATCGACTCCTTTTCAACCCTTTACTTTGTTTTATCACCGTCTATGTTTCTTCGTTTATTATACACATTGTGAAATACACCGATCGAATAGATATTAGATGAAGAATAAATTATTGTTGAGCGTTTATTTTTTACTTATTTACCGTATAAGAAGAGGGATGCCACACCGAAACGACAAAATAGTAAGAAACATAAACACGAAATACAGGTTGTTTTAAATACTTATCCATTAATTTTTGTTATAAAATGATTAAGAAAAAAGAATTTAGTTATCTCAAAAATGGATATGAAATTTGAAACACCTGCATACGGAGCACGCGGTTCTATTTACAAATAACTACACAGACAGCTTTTTATTGTATCAATTAATTAATTAATAGAGCGAGCAAAAAGGCGAGAACGCGTCGATTAAATTATTTTTTACAATGATATGTATAAAAAACACCATTTTCCTAGAGTTATTGGACATGAGCTTAACTTTTTTTAATTCATTTTTGTTAGATAGTATTGCTCTTCGACAGATTGTTCTTGATATGTTCGCCCATAAAATGTTATTTATCACTATAAAAACTTTTTTTTATGAATATAAAAAAGTCAAAAACATTTCTCAGCTTTTTCTCAAAATTCAAATGACCTTTACAAACATTTTACAAACCCTGTTGTGGTCTTTACCTGTCATCTTCTTGTACTAATAAATTACTCTTTCAATTTGATCCATCCGTATTTAATAGCTCAATTTATTTTATTGCGGTTAAAAAAGAGGAATATTATTTGATAAGTACATACAATACACGCGAATTGCTTGAGCAAGGACCTGCGGATGAGAGCGACGACCGTTGTTTTTTACTTTATATTATAAATAATCACTGGAGGTCTTCCTCCGTTTTTGGAATGTCAAAAATTTCCGCGAAAAGCGGCGGCAACGATAATTTTGCCCAATTCACCCGAAACCAATCTAAATGTGCCGCGTGCTTCACGCCCAAGTTTCTTAGTTCAGGTAGTTTTATTAAAACGTTTGAAAAAAGTTGTGGTTCACTTGCATGATTTCTTCCAACCTAAACAAAAAAAAACGTATTAATTTTCGTATTTTACAAATACTGAAATATAATAAAAATTCCTTAAAAACCTTATTTTAATCAATTCCAACGAATTTCCACAATCACTTTTAAAATAATTCCAAATTTTAGTTTGAGGTTATGTTGTTAAAACTAAAACTATCATTTTCGTAATAATTTTTTTACTTCTCATATTATCGAAACGTTGTTATGATATCAAATTTACCCTCTTCTGATGCGATTTAGAAGGATTTTTAATCTTGAATGTAAATTAAACGAAATAATTATGATTAAAATTTGCGATTTTAAAACTGTCAATTCTACAATCACAACAAAACTTTAAACAATGTGAAATTAGCTTCTACTATAACTATTTCAGGTTTATTCAATTCTGTTAGCTTAATTTATGTTTAAATATTAAAATTCATTATTCATTCATTAAATTAACTCAATTGCGCAAATAAATTAATGTAAAATCGATAAAAAAGTTAATAATTATGTACAAATTAAATTTATAAAAGAAAAAGTTGCAGTTAAAATCGATAGATGGCGACTCACCCTTTAAATTATCGTTCTTTAAAATTTGTATTTGGGTTTTTTCGAAAACAAAATTCTCACTTCTTTAATTATCCTTTTTTACATTCCAAGCATTGAAACGGTTAACTTAATTTTGATGTAAAGGAATTTAGCGAAATAAAATTAAAGATGTCAACTACACAACCACAACAAACATTTAGCAATGTGAAATTAGCTTCTAGCTACATTCAGGTTTATAAAATTCCATTAGTTTAATTTATGTTTAAATGCAGAAAAATCATTATAAATTAATCGAATTAACTCATTTTCGCAAATAAATTAATGTAAAATCGATCAAAAGTAAATAAAGTTAATAATTATGTTGTTTTTGTTTAATTTCATTCACGATAAAGTTGCAAGTTAATATCGATAGATGGCGTAATTTTTCGCTTTGGTACAGTGCATATTAAAATTATTATTAATTTTAAATATGGATTCATTAAAAACAATTAATTTAATAATTAAAAGGATGTTTAGCGGAATATTTAGGATTAAAATGTTTAATAATTTTAAAACTGTCAACTACACAATTACAACAAAACGTAAATAAAGTGAAAGTAGCTCCTAACTAAAATTAGGTTTATTAAATTCTGTTAGTTCAATTTATGTGTAAATCGTTGTAAATCGTATTTTCAATCGTAAATTATTCGCTTTGTAAATAAATTAATGTAAAATCAATTTAAAAAAAGAAAATAAAATCATTTGNAGGTTTATTAAATTCTGTTAGTTCAATTTATGTTTAAATGTAGAAAAATCATTATAAATTAATCGAATTAACTCATTTTCGCAAATAAATTAATGTAAAATCAATTGAAAATAATAAAGTTAATAATTGTTGTTTTTGTTTAATTTCATTGAAAAAGTTGCAAGTTAAAATCGATAGATGGCATAATTTTTCGCTTTGATACAGTGCATTTTAAAATTATTATTAATTTTAAATATAGATTCATTAAAAACAATTAATTTAATAATTAAAAGGATGTTTAGCGTAATATTTAGGATTAAAATGTTTAATAATAACTGTCAACTACACAATTGCAACAAAACGTAAATAAAGTGAAATTAGCTCCTAACTAAAATTAGGTTTATTAAATTCTGTTAGTTCAATTTATGTGTAAATCGTTGTAAATCGTATTTTCAATCGTAAATTATTCGCTTTGTAAATAAATTAATGTAAAATCAATTTAAAAAAAGGAAATAAAATCATTTGCGATAAACGTCATTAAAATGAAGTCTTAATTAAAATCAATAGAATCAAAATTTTTAAAACTTTAAAATGTTTTTATTTTTGTTCATAAAATTAATTGAAATTTTACCTGTACTTTTAAAGCTTCTATTAATCTATCTTGATGATGTTCGATGGCTTTAACATCCATAATACCCGGTCTATCCGCCGTTAATAAAACAACTCCAGAAAACAACCCCAATTCCGTATCGTTTAATGTAAGCGCGTTAAACGAACTCGCAAAATGCATCAACGAAGAAACGAAATCGGAATCGTACATAATTTCTAATTGTTGTCTTGAGACTGTGGTTCCGTCGTCGAACATCATCGATGTATTCGAGGTTAGCCTGGCGACGTGTCCTAACCAGATTTCGAAAAATCCGACTTTAATTAAAATCAATTGATCGTCTTGACTCAAATCCGTGAATCCGGGTACTCTTTTCGCGAATTCCACCACCCTTTGAACGCTGGGCGTTACGTTCGCGGCGAATTGTTGCCATAACCATACCCTTTGGTGTTCTAAAGATTCGGCTGTTGAAGTTGCGACGTCGTTTTCTTCAGGTGCCGTCGGTGGCAAGATTAAAGGTTTTCGTATTAAATTTCTCGTATTGTCTTCCGTGTAACCGCAATTGGCATGGTGAGCTTGTGAAACCGTTAATATTACATCGTAAACCGCCAGTTGTTTTGTTTCGTTATCCGATTGGTCCGCTTCCGTTGTCGATACTCGCGAGGATTCTTCGGTGCTTCGTTCTCGTGATCGTTTTGGAACTCTTCCGTATCGAACAGCTAAAATTACGAATTTATCGAAACTAATTAATTAAAAAAAGAAGCATCTTTAACTTACAATCTCTAGACATTCCAACAGCGAGACATTTCTTGAAACGACAGTATTGGCAACGGTTCCTGTTCAATCTAATGACGAGACACTTACCGTCTCGTAAACACCTGTACTCGATCTGTTTCTGTATACTCCTCCGGAAGAATCCCTAGAAAAACAAACTGTTTTAACGGTGTTAAGAGTCGTGAGGTTTTTTTTTCTTGGAAGCGTTGACGAAAACAGAAAGAAAATGACGACAACTGTTAATTGGTTTTAAGTCAAAACGGTTATTTAACGTTTTTATGGGAAATTTTGAAAATTTGAGGAGATTACAAAAGAAAACGGTTTACGGAAAAAATGTTAAAACGAAAGCAAACTTTTCTTACGTAAAATCCCATAATGAGACACCGCGCTAAATGTGT
The DNA here is from genome assembly GCF_000648695.1 of Onthophagus taurus. NCBI lineage: Eukaryota > Metazoa > Arthropoda > Insecta > Coleoptera > Scarabaeidae > Onthophagus > Onthophagus taurus. Next base: position 44,240 of record NW_019281090.1, read on the forward strand.
TTAACCTACATTTCTGTTGGTTACATAAAGGAACGTGAAAAGAGGGAATAAAAACAACTCAAATTAATTTTGTGATATTGTAATATACAATATATTAAAAAAAAAATAATTAAAACACTAATTAAGATTAATTAATTGGAAGAAGCGTGTTAAAAGAATACTGGGAATACGCTCTATTAGCGTAATCCGTGATAATCCCACCAATAGTCCTTTGTAATAAAGGCTTAAAATCCTTGTAAAGTATATGGATGTTGTCGTTTATAACCCTATTAACGCTCGCCGTTATTTCCGGGTTATTCTTAAACAAATTGTGCAAATACAAAGACATACTCTTCACATCCACATCGTGCGTTGAATGTTTTATTCTAATATGTTCAATTTTATCCTTTTCGTACGTTTCAAGTTGATAGAATGCTTTAACATAAACTTGTTCTAAAATAAAAAGAATTAATCCCCAACTAACAAAACAAAATAAATAATGAATACGTACTAAATTCCCCGTCAAAATTTCCCGCACTATCAAATCTAAACAACAATATCCTCCCATTCGCTTTATAAAGAGCTTTCATGACTAATTTTGAGAATATCAAGTCGAGTTTAATCGTTAAAGTTTTATAATTTGGTTCAACGGAGACGACTTTCACATCTTGGATACCAAAACAGGTCACATTCGTTAAATCGGCAACGAAACGTATCGTAGTTCCATTGCCTAAATTTAATTGAAGATTGTCGATGAAAAAGGGTTCGATCGGCGGCACTTTAAACTCCGGGATCCCTTTCACTAAATGCGGAATTAGTCCTTCAAACGTTTTTTTCCAACATTTTGCTATCTCCGGATCGAAACGTTTACAAACGTTGACGTAACTCGCTGTTAGATAGAAAAGAGGAGAAAATATTATTATTTCTTCTAAAAGTGAAAGTTTCATTTCGAATCAAAATAAAGATAAAATCGTTAAAATTTATTTATTAATTGATTTTTAGTTGGAGGGAGGACTTACGTAGCGGAGGTTTGATGTTGTTGCTGGTTGCGATGCCAAAGAGAAGGTAAATGACCAAAACGCCAACGGCGCGCAACATGTTTCTTAAGACTGGGCGATTTTCTACGGGTTTTACTGATTATATAGTAGAGTAGGAATATGTTGAGCCCCGTCGCGTTAATCGTAAAGAAAGTTTATACGAATAATAAAACGAACGAATCATTTGAAAATTATTCATGGAAATAATTTCGTTCTAAATTGATTTATAATAGGTTTTTTTCAAAAATTGATTATAATGACTATATTAATAATATATTAAATAGCAAGTTCATTTAGAACGTTTAGACATAAAAGTTATTCGATATTAGTTATCTTAAATCTGGAATCACTTTTAATCAAAGTTCTGGTAAAAGATGTTGTGGAGGGTTTACGACGAAAATTGGAAAAGTTGGGAAAGTTATACGAGAAATATGAGTGAATCATTGTCATCACCAGTCATCGCCAACTTCAATATCGAGATAATGAAGAAGCTTTAGAAATTAGTTCTTGGAAACCAAAGTTATGGCGACTATTCAGTTATTTTATTTAATCAATCAATGGTGATGTTCATAAGTCGTTTTCATAATAAGAGAATCTTTTAACCGATTTTGATGAACAATATCTCATTCGAAAGCTTAATCCTTCACCAATATGATAGTGGAAATGCCCGATTCAAAATCTCTTTCTTATTAATAATCGAAAAAAGGACATGGGTTTGAATTAATAAAAGAAATTATAGTAAGAAGTCAGAAATACAAAGTTTTGGCCGGAAGCGAATTTGGCTAATAAAACGTTATTAAAACTGAAATGTTATTTTAATACCGAAAACGCCATTAAAGTGCAAAGACGATTCAGAAAGGAATTCGCAAAACCGCCACCAACGCGATGGACCATTGCTCGCATCAGAGACAAATTTAAAGCACATGGAAACATCAACAAGAAACGTTTTGGACGACCACGGACATCCACGAACCCTGGAAAAGAAGAGCAGGTGCAGAAAACACTCCTTCGGTCACCACAGCAATCTTCGACAAACTGCTCGGGAAACCCACATCTCAAAAGATAGTAACGTCTATCGCATCATGAAGCGTCTTCATCGAAATATTACATTACAACTGTAATTCATGCTCTCAACGAAGACGATCCTGACCGGAGAGTTTAATTCTGTGAATGATTCCTGGCAAAATGTGCAGAAGATGCAGGGTTTCCACAAAAAATTGGGTGGAGCGATGAGGCATCCTTTAAATTAAATGGCTCCATCAATCGCCATAATTGTACTGGAGTCCTGTAATAATTCCTCATGTAACACTTGAACTCTTAGGATACTTCAACTTGCTTTAGGAGTTAGTCGGTACACAAATTTCAGAGATGTTTGGTGATGACGACGAGATTTTAAATATAGCAGAAAATATAGCAACATTTCAAAGTAGTTTCAATATTTAGCGACGAATCACTATGTACCAAAGCTTTGGAAAACTCTGCAATTAACACAAAAAAGGACACAGTGAAAGATATAACTGAGCAAAGCGATTTGAAAAAAGTTTGCCCTTAACAATGCGTTTCACTAACATTCTATGACTTTTATACTTCTTTTAGAGAAATATATTTACAACAAAAATGAAAATGAAAGTTCTGCAATGTCTAATTAATGTTAAAATATCCGCTTATATAAAGTCATAAGTCAATAACTCTGTCCTATGATGCTTTCCTGCACAGTGAGAATGGGGATGAAAATGAACATTTTAAAAGCAAATAGAAATGTCCAATTACAATTTTGTAACATTTTGTCTTTCAAGTTTCAGAATACAGAGGAACCTCGGTATACGACTGCTTTAGAATACGTCCAATTCGGAATACGTCCTCTTTTAACGAAACGAATTTTGCTCGGTATGAGACATTTATTCGGTATACGAGAAAAAAATTTTGTAAGAATTTTGCGTCATTTTTAAATACATACATATTTTTATGTACTGGGTGGTTCAAATTCGATGTCCGAATAGGCTATCGCGGAAATTATAAGTTAGGAAAAAAGTTGTTTACATGTCATGATCTCGTTTTTCGAAAAACTGCTAATGCCAAAAACCTCAAAGCGCTATCAGTCTTTTGTTTTTCTCCTAGAGGCCAAAATTGAAAATATCGCAAAACCACCAAGTGCAATTATCTTAGTTATTATTATAGATGGAGTGTTATAACTAAGACATTATATGGACACTTTTTTTACAGAGAATTTGATGACGTAGTTAAAAAAAAATTTTCGGTTTTAGATTTTTAGATATTATGACAATTTTCGTTTTTTTTTAATGGAACAAACCACTGATTATTCGCTTATTAAATTCGTTAGATTTTTTCTGATTACAAAAATATGGGATTAGATAGGTCTATTTCTTATTGTTCTAGAATAAAGTTAAAAAAATAAACTTTTTCTGTGTCGTCAAAGAAATTAAATTTACAGTTTCCTGTAAATTACGGCTACAACTAAAAATTATTCTTCTAAAAATTTATATAAAATTTACTTTATTTTCTAATATAAAACATTCTAACATGTTAAACTTTTTGTAATTTTTGTAATCCATCTTAAAAAACAGGATTTTAATTTGACACTTCAGAACATTTTTGAGTGTTGCTAATGTTTATTTGAACATAATTGAATTAAAAAAAAATATATGCGCGCCATCTATCAATAATTTATTAAGTCATTTAATAATAATATTAAATATTAATAAAAAATGTGAAATAATGCAATCTATTCCAACTTTTGTGTAAAACGAATATAAATTAAATAGTTCAACAAATGTATTTGTTTCAAATATCAGAAATATGTTTTTTTTAACTTTAATTATAATTTACAGGAAACTGTAAATTTAATTTCTTTAACGACACTAAAAAAAGTTTATTTTTAGCTTTATTCTAAAACGATAAGGAATAGATCTGTCACACCCTATATTTTTGTAATCAGAAAAAAATAACGAATTTAATAAGCGACTAATCAGTGGTTGTTTCCATTTTAAAAAAACGAAAATTGCCATGATATGTCAATACCTAAAACCAAAAAATTTTTTTTGACTACGTTATAATATTCTCTGTAAAAAAGTGTCCATATAATGTCTTAGTTATAATACTCCACCTATAATAATAACCAAGAGAATCGCACTTGTTGCCATTTTGACCTCTAGGGGAAAAACAAAAGACGATAGCGCTTTGAGGTTTTCGGCATTAGCAGTTTCTCGAAAAACGAGATCATAACATGTAAACTACTTTTTTTCTAACTCTTATAGTTTCCGAGTTAGCCTATTTGGACATCGAATTTGAACCACACTGTACATACTTATTTATTACTTTTTTAGAGTTTCATTTTATTCATTTAGAGTGAAGAGTTTTGGTAACGAGAGTCGGTGAATGTACAGCTCTTTCGGTGTACTAAATTTGCTGGACTTCGCGATTTATAAGTTCTGATTATAAATTTTAACAGAAAAACAATGTGCTGGCGACAGTGTATCAGAAGCAATTATTTGCTAGAAAGCTAAAAAGATACACGATGATCTCGTAAAAAGCCAAGCAGGAACTAGGCAGGAAAGCGAGGTGTTTAAAGCCAGCCATGGTTAGTTTGCGAATTTCAAAAAAAGAAGTGGTATTCATAATGTTGTACGACATGGGGAAGGAGCTAAGCCGATAAAATTGCCGCTAATGAATTTATTAAACATTTGGGAGAATTTGTGGAAACTGAGCGGTTTAGTCCCCAACAAGTTTTCAATTGTGACGAAACTGGTTTGTTTTGGTGCCAAATAGGACCTATATCAGACAAGAACAGAAGACATTAGCAGGGTATAAGTCAATGAAAGACAGATTAACTTTACTGTTTTGCGGCAATGTTAGTGGGGATTGTAAAATGAAGCCTTTACTGATCTACCATTCTGAAAACCCGAGGGCATTTAAAAAACATAAAGTCCAGAAGTCTGAGCTGCCTGTTATGTGGAGATCAAATAGCAAAACTTGGATAACGAGACAATATTTCACTGAATAGTTTAACGTTGTGTTTGGACCAAGTATAAAACGTTATTTAGAAGAAAACAATCTACCTTTGAAAATCTTCTACTAATTGATAATGCACCTGCTCATCCACCAAGTTTGAAGGATTGTGTTTTGTCTGAGTTCGATGTCATTGCTTTAACGTTTCTTTCACCTAATACCACTCCTCTCATTCAGCCTGTGAATCAGCAAGTCATAAGTAATTTCAAAAATCTTTATACTAAAGCTTTATTCCAGAACTGCTTTGAAGTAACCTCCGAGACAGAATTAACCCTGACAGAGTTCTGGAAAAATCATTTTAATATTGTACAGGCTATATAGCTCATTGATAAAGCTTGGCAGGAAGTTTCTCACAGAACAATGAATTCCGCTTGGAGAAATTTGTGGCCACAAGCAGTAACCGAAAGAAATGTTGAATCTAGGAGCTCTATAATGAAGGATATTGTTTCCCTGGCCAGATCCATGGAACTGGATGTATGTGATGATGATATAGAAGAATTACTGGAAGAACATAATCAAGAACTAACCACTGAGGTGTTACAGGAAATGGAAAATGATGAGCATCAGACTAGAATTAATAGACTCTCTTCTTACTCAGATGAAGAAGAGATAGAAGAGGCTTCTTCATCACTAATCAAAGAAATTCTTGCAGAATGGATGGACGTGAAAAATTTTGCAGAAAAATACCTAACCAAGTTTAAACAAGACGTAACAACATCGCTTGGGAAGGCCAGATAATGTCACATTTTAGAGACATTCTAAGAAAAAGACAAGCATAAAGTTCTTTGAACAGATTTTTAATAAAAGTTGCTGAGTCAAGTGTAAAGTGAAAAAAGATAGAAAAGTAACAAAATCCAGAATGAGGGTCTTCTTCTTTAGAATAGAAATTTTTTTATTTCTGTTTTTAATTTTTGCATTAGGGATTTAACCATAGTTTGTTTTGATTTAATAATTATTACTGAAATAATTCATTTAGGCCCACTTTTACCACCTCATGAATGAGTGCTTAAAACCGCCGTGACCATGGCAACTATCCTCTAGACAGTTTATCAGGGGGATGGTAAAAGTGGGCCTCAATATCATAACTTTAAAAATCTATAATAAAGTTCAGTTTTTTACAAACAGTGTCTTAATTAGATTAATCATTTTTACATTACTTGATATGGGAAAGGTTGGTTCGGTATACGTCTTATTCGGTATAAGTTCAAATATAAGGAACGGATTATGGTCGTATACCGAGGTTCCACTGTAAAATGAACCAAGTAAACTCTTAATTTAATTAATTCAATTTAATTTTTTTATATAAAAAAAATAATTTTAATAAAACAGAAACATAATTAATTAATTGGAAGTAACTGATCAAAAGGATATTGAGAATAAGCTCTATTAGTGTATTCGTTTATAATCGTAGAAAAAGTCTCTCTTAGTAACGGTCGAAAATCCTCATACAAAACATCGACATTATCGTTTATAGCCTTGTTGACATTTGCAGTGATTTCAGGATTATTTCTAAACAGGTCGTGCATATAGATATAAATTTTTTTTATGTCTACATTGTGAGTAGATTCTTTAATATGTAGATATTCTTGTCCTCCTTTTTTAACCGTTTCCAACATATAAGTACCGTTTATTAACATACCCTCTAAAAAAACACCCAATTTTAGATAAAATTTTTATAATACAACATCAAAATCACTAAACTTACTAAAATCACCTTCAACGCGACCCTTACTATCAAATTGAAATAAAAGCACCCTTCCTTTAGCTGTATAATCGCCGTTCATGATTAAATGTGGGAAAAATAATGTTAACTTAATCACCATTGTCGTGTAGTTTACATCAGCAGAAACGACATTAAAGTCGTTTGCTTCTGAAAATGTAACGTTACTTAAATGTGCGGTGAAATGAATATTTTCGGAGTTTCCTTGATTTAATTGTAACGTGTCGATATTGAAGGGATTTAAAGGTGGTATTTTAAACTCTGGGATTCCTTTCGCTAAATATGGAAGTAATTCTTCGAATGTGTTCTTCCAACACTTTGAAATTTCAGGATCGAAACGTTTACAAATTTTTAAATACGGTGCTGAAAACGATTTTATTTAAAAATTAAATAAAATGTTTTTGTTTACTTACGAAGTTGTTTTGCATCCAAGATGGTTATTAATAAAGCCATCGTTAAGATGGAAATACACTTCATTTTGAACATGACAAACAAACCGGTGGTCGGTTGAGTATTGAAATTTATTTTGAAATCTTCCATCGGTTATATACTAATTTAAAATGTGCGACCTTGATCAAACTAAAGCGGTTTAGAATAATGTGTTTTTTTTAATTACACCTTAAATTTTTATAGTTTAATTGATTACAAATTACATTTTGTTTACAATGTTAAACCAAACAAATTAAAAAAATATATATTTTTCCGTTTTTTTTCCGTTGTTTATTTTCATTTTAGTTAATTGAGGTTAATTGAAGTTGGATATACATAGCAAAATACCTATAAAGTACAAAAGTAGGTTTCAAGGCATCAGTACAATTTAAGGCATCATGTGGCGAACAAGATCCCATTTAATTTTCTTGGTTTTATTTGCACTTTTATCCTCAGTTAGTTTAGAAAAGAAATTACGTAAGTAAAACAAATTAATTCAATCTTAAAGTTAAATGGTTTATTTAATTTAATGTTTTGATAAATGGTGGCTTAAAAAAAATTTTAAAAAAGATATCAACAAGTATGAATTTAAATGCTACCTGATGTCACACACAAATTTTAGAAGAGGTCGATCAAAACAGATTGTAGCCAAAGATAATCTTAATGCATGGTCTCAGATGAAGATTTAACCTACCACAAAAAAATACAGCAGATAAAGAAGTGCTGTACGTTCCTTATAGACAAGTTAACAAATGTCAAGGACGTCTAATCCCAAACTAAAATCTTCCAGTTTATGTCGTGCATCTATTAAAATGTGGGTTGAATTAAATCTGGGAAGTTTTTAGTTTTATTTCAAATAACAGACCATGTTCGCCTTCAAGCTGAACTTATTTTATTCGAAGGTTGTCGTTTTTGAAAACAGAATGATGCCGATGGTGGTCAATGAAGTTCAGAGTTTATTTATTCATTTTCCAGAAAAGTTCCAATTCGCCGCCCAAGTTTTCCAATGTTGTTTAAACTAAGTGCATACAATGATTCATGCGAAACGATTTTAGAAACCAACCCATCTAACCTTGGTCGTTAGCAAAATAGCAAATCCTTTTAATTTTGTTGACATGATGATCACTTTGCAAATTTCAACGTGTTTTAACACTTAGGATGAATAGAAACTTCACAAATGCAGAAGAAGTAAAGGTGTGTTCATAATCTTGAGGATGAATGAAAAAACAAATTAGTTACGTGGGCGCAAAACAAGAGTAATAATTTTCTCCTTCAAAAAATAAAAATTCTTCCTGCATAATCCGCAAATAAAGTTTAGTCCAAACTGTGGGAACTGTGTCGAAAAACACATTATGTATTCATACTAAGATTTGTGGTGATAGCAAGAGTAGAAAGTACCTGTACTATTTCATAAGAAACGGGGTCATCATTCTTAAATAATTTTGAAAAGCCCTAGAACGAAAAGGAGAAGGTTTTTTCAGGTACAGAAATTATAGTCTATTAGTGAGAATCATTGGTAAAATGTAGCAACTCAATATAAAGTATTGTATAGATGTGACAACAAGTTGCCTACAAACTCCACCAGAAATAGTATCAGCTAAATATGAAATTTTGGAATCATAAAGGAAACTCCTGTTGCCTTCATAACGTGTTGTTCAAAAATCGCCTCAAGGAAAACGTTTCTTTCTACGAACCTCATGCTAGAACAGAATCGTGCTTAATTTTGACTGGATAGCTAAAATTATTTCTACCTCGTTGAAAATACTGTTATTTCGTATTAATTATGTACTGCTCCAGTACTGACAGTTTTGAGAAAACAGCATTTGTGACAAAAGTACATTCATCTTAAAAATTAGTAGTCCATGAAAACATTTCTTCTTCTTCTTGTTCTTTCTGTATTTAGGCATAACTCGTTTGGAAGGTTACCGCTCCTTTTCTAAGTCTTCCAATGCTTTTTCGTCCTGATGGTGATTTGTCCCGTGTTATTTTTCCAATAATTTGTTCTTCTGTCATGATAGATAACATCAAATGATTGATGTTATCTATCCTGCAAGCCTTCTTATGTCCTCACTTCTTTCTCTGTCCATCAATGTTTTCCCAACTATTCTACGCACTATGTATTCTCAGTTCTGTAGGTTCTAGCATTCTTTTTATGTTCTGGTCGAGTCTCTGCTGCATATGTTAATATAAGTCTAATAGAAGTCTTGTATATCCAGGCTTTGGCTTCAGTTGTAATATGTTTATTTCGCCATACTGTACCTTTTAAGTAAGCCGAAAAAATTAGATGAAAACTTTTGTTTTCTAAAATTAGTTCCTCCAAATATAGACAAGAAAGCAATCAACTTGTGTTGTTATCTTAGTTCAAAGTGTCACAAAATATGAATAAATGGAATTATCTAAGTTGAATTATAAAGGGTTAATAGAATGCACACAAACTGCCGACTAACCTATTGTAGACTATAAGATTAAATATTATATTCTGCCCAGTGTTGTTAAATAC
>NW_019281091.1:3021-63696 GCF_000648695.1 Onthophagus taurus
CACCGTCGACCGATCCTTCGATCCTTAAGGAGCAGGGGGGAGCAACCTTCGATCCTTAAAGTAGATATCCCCACCCATTATTCCCTCCTATATATATTATATTATATATCGCTACCGTTTTACATTTCAGTCGACGTCTAGCGTTACGATATGTACCAACGCGATTTGATTGTTGCGATGCAAGGTTTATTAAATGCCTTAAGTATAAGCGCGAACAAACCTAAAGTTTAAGCTCTAAAGTCGTTAGAGAAGAATAGGGTGTTGTATCGGGTGATACGTTTCACGCAAGTACTATCTTTTTTTCCGCTGAAATTCTATGTACTTTAATCGATGTTGTTGTTATTACAAGCGTTTTCTGTATATTTTTATCATTTTGAGCATGTTTAATTTAAATTTTTAATATATGTATTAACTTTAATTTTTGTGATTTTCTCTTCCTCCTTCTCCTCCTACCCTCAATCAGAAATAGAGAACCTATTTTAAGGTAAGTATTATTATTATTATTATTAATATTATTTCACGGGGGAGCAACTTCCGCTGATAAGCATAGGCGCAGGGGGAGCAACCTTCGATAATTAAGGATGCTACAGGTGACGTCACCGTCGACCGATCCTTAAGGAGCAGGGGGAGCTGGAGAATGCTGCGCTCTGATTGGTTAAAATTTCTTAGATAATGCTGCGCTCTGATTGGTTGAATTTAAAATGTGGGCGTGGCCACACCCTCGAAAGGAGGTAGTGGTGGGGATGAAAAGTACTTTTCGACCCCAATGTTAAATCTTATGGGATTTTGGTCCAGAACGCACATAGCTATACTACTCATATCTTTCACAAACATATGACAATCGTAGTTCGAAAGATTGTGAAAGAATATCGGTATGAACTTTGGTAATTGATGTTACATACAGCATGTGCGGATCCTCTATACAACCCAGTTAGGTGATCATGATCGCACACTTTATTACCTTCTTTTATTTTGTGCGAACAAATGTGACAGATATCCTGCATCTCATGTATTAATCTATCAATAGGTGGTAATGGGAGCATTTCTTTTGGTTGGCTTAAATAATTTTTGTATATATTCAGAACGTCATGTTCCAACTTGCTCATGAAAATTTGAGCAGCATTACATCCGCGATATATTTCAAACTTCGACAATGATTCGTCATATGAACATTTTATATAATATGCAAATGCATAAGGTTCGTGTTTGAAACATTTGACGGAGTATGAATTATCATCGTTAAGTTCTGTTGCTTCCGCATCGGCGATCGGTTTCTGTAATGCTTCAAAATCTGCATACACCACGAACGGTATTTTTAATTGTCGTTCAAAATTTTCGAACTGTAGTATATTTTCCTTTTCTTCATTTCCATATTTATTTATTTTCAAATTTGTTGTTGGTAAAATTGCCCTTACCTTGCTGCAATCGTCACTTTGATGACGGATAAGTTTATTTTCTGACGTAAAGAATACCAAGCATCCGTCGCAAATATACTTTTCATGACCATTCTGCGATGCTTGCGATGATAGTAATCGAGACAGATTTTTTATCCAACAATAGTGACTATTCCCGGAATCATTTGTAACCAATAATAAATTTATATGTCTTTCTTCTTTTTGTCGACATATATACATTGTAATTATGTCATAATTCATAACACCGTCTTTAAAATACTCATTTATTCCATATACATTAATAGATAGTTTGTTCTGCTTTTCAAATACAGGTATATCTCGTAATTTAACTGGAAAAACAATATTTGAATAGTCTAAGCCGCAGTCTAGGTAATTCGGATACGAAGATGTCCTCTGTGGTAAACCGTTCGGTTCATGTAGTGCGGATGTTACAGCCCATGCAAAACATGCATCATCCGCGTTTTGTATATTTATCACAGCACGCTTTGCTTTTATTTGCGATGGTAGATCGATGTAATTAGATGCTCTGATAGGATTATATTTGTTTAAATTTAACTCCATATAGAGAATTTGCATTAAAGTCCATCCTAAATAAAATATTGAAACATTTATTTTTTAATATATAGGTATATTATGTCACATTACGCTTACCTGAATCTCGTTCCTGGAATTCTGACATTTTTGATGAAATTTCATCAATAAATTCCTTATATATTTTATACAGATCCGACGCTAATGATACTACCTTATTTTTCGTATTGAATGATTTTATTTCACAGTCTTCCTTTGATTGTAAAAAATACAAACCAAAACATTCCATATTTAATTTTACATTTCGGTGAATATCGATTGCGCTTTGTATTAGATTTAGTATTTTTTCTCGAATTCTATGAGAAAATTCATCCAAATCCACAAAAAAACCTTCTTCACTTATTCGATAACTGACAATTTTGTCACCGAATGCTCCAGCTATTCTCTCCACTCCGTCATCGATTATAACAAAAGCGTTACGCTTGTGTGCGTTGCTTCGTAAATGTGCAGAGTAACATTGTCTATTTACATAATCATCGCAAGCCTCACATTTTACTGCTTTTGGAATTTGCGGTGCGTCAAGCTTGATTCTCTTGCCAATACAAGATAATCGTTGATGTCTTTTTAAATTGTCAACTCGAGTAAAACTTTTTCCACAATCCTCACACACGACCATTTTACAATTTAATGTTGTACACTTCTACTTGTTATGAAAGAACTACGTCAATACCACATTTCGCAGGCGTTTATAAACCCTCACCGCTCCTGAAACTTATTGGGGAGGAGGAGGATGCATCGAGTGCGTTTGTATACATGTATATTTATAACTCCGTATACCTCTGCATAATAAATTAAAAAAATATCTCGCAGGTAGATCATGACTCACTTACTAGTATTAAGTTAATTGACCTCCTCCTCGAACGTATCCCCCCAAAAAATTTGCCGATTCAAGAACCTCCTCGCATATTTTAAAGCTCCGTATACCTTTACACAATAAATTTTAAAAAATATCCCGCAGGTAGATCATGACTCACTTATTTGTATACCTACATGTCCCAAAACCGTATACCTTTGTGTACAATAAGTTAAGAGATATATCGAAAACATTACCAGTTCATTGAGAAGCGTCGAAGGATAAACATAGTAATTGTTTTCATCTAGGTAAACAGGTTACATATAAAGATAAATTTTTAATAACATAACCTAAATAAAGATACATTTTTAATAAAGATAAATTTTTAATAATTTCGTCAAAATAACATGACCTTCTCAAGTTAATTGACCTCCTCCTCTCTTCATCGAATCTCCTCCGACCCTCAAAAGAATCGCCGATTCAAGAACCTCCTCTCCTCATTGAACCTCCTCTGACCCCCAAAAAATTTGCCGATTCAAGAACCTCCTCCTAGAACGCAGGTTCGAGGAGGAAATAAACTGATAACGAAGATCGATATTTTAAATCTAATCTTTATTTCAATAAATATATTGGGAAAAGTCAATTGGTGATAAAACAACGTCTGCTACATTTTCTCAGCTTGAAACATTTATCACTGGACGAATTCATGCTTTAGAAGCTATCGAGCAAATATCTGGTCATCGTAAACCTGCATCTAATGTGGTGCTCTCTAGAATTTTAAACCAAGTTAACACTCATGTTTCACAATCATTATTTAATTGTTCATGCTGCAAAGGTGACCTTTATATTACATCTTGTCAGCAATATCTTAATAAATCTGTAGCTCAACGTAAAGAGTTCGTCATGTCTAAAAATCTTTGTTTTAATTGTCTTGGACCCCATTTATTGAAACATTGTAAAACTTAAAAACGATGCAAGCTCTGTCAAAAACAACATCATACAACGTTGCACAATAACCAAACCACATTTCATCAAAAGTTGTCAATCAAACCATCAACATCTCAACAAGAAACGATCTCGCCGACCTCATCAGAATTAATTTCGTCTCAAAGTTGTATGGCATATACACACGTCGTTTGTATTAAATCTGTACTATTAGCTACTGCTATGATATCGATTATAACCGATCTGGGAGAACGCTTCATGGCACGTGCTTTAATTGATCAAGGTTCGGAGGTTTCTTTTGTTGCCGAAGCTATGGTTCAGTTGTTAAACATTTCAAGAAGTAATGCTAATATTCCAATCATTGGTATTGGTGCTCAAAAAGCTGGACACTCAAGAGGAGTAATTAATCTCAATTTTTCATCGCACTCAAACCCCGATCAAACATTTAGTACTAAAGCACTTGTTCTTAAAAAACTCACGTCGTATCTACTACCTAAACATTTGTATTACTCCAACTGTGATCATCTTAAAAATATACCGCTCGCTGATCCTAATTACTCTTCTCAAGAACCAATAGAGGTCATTCTTGGAGCAGACATATACGCTCAAATCATTGAAAATGGAATCAGAAAAGGTGACGTTAATGCACCTATTGCTCAAAAAACTCAGCTTGGTTGGATATTGTCTGGTCCTGTTAACAATACTCCATTTCATTCTCCAGTTCATGGCTTTCAGTGCACACTTGATGTTGAATTAAAGGAGTTGATTCAACGATTTTAGCTACAAGAACAACCCGAAGCATCAACTGTGGCTCTCAGTAAGGAAGAATCAGATTGTGAAGAGTGTTTTCAGAGTACTTATCAATGAAATTCAGAAGGACGATTTATCGTGCGATTTCCATTTAAAAATAGTCTTATTGATTTGGGTGATTCGTACACTCCAGCATCTAAAGTTCTTTTTGCAATGGAGAATCGTTTTAAACGAAATTCTAGTTTAAAAAGTGAATATTTATCTTTTATGAAAGAGTATCATGATTTGGGTCACATGATAAAACTACCACACGATCAATCATTTTGTACTCCTCACTTCTTTTTACCTCATCATGGGGTGATCAAAGAAACAAGCACAACAACAAAACTACGAGTGGTTTTCAATGGATCCCAAAAAACATCATTGGGAGAATCTCTTAACGACAATTTACATATAGGCCCACAGCTCCAGAACGATCTTTCAGATATTTTGATGCATTGGAGACGATATCAATTTGTATTCACTGCGGACATAGAGAAAATGTACCATCAAATCATTGTCCATCCAAATGATCGTAAATTTCAACAAATTTTGTGGAGAGATTGTGAAAATCAACCATTATCAGTATACCAGTTAGCTACAGTAACATATGGCTTAGCTTGTGCCCCTTACTTGGCGATCAGGTGTCTCAAGGAATTGTCAATTGATTGCATCCATGACTCACCTCTAGCAAGCAATATAATTTCTAATGATATGTACGTTGATGATATTATATCAGGAGCTGATGACTTAGAAACAATAAAAGCTCAAATTCTTCAGATTGACAATGTTCTGAAATCAGCTGGTTTTGTAGCAAGAAAATGGATGTCCAACAATAATTTAGTGTTAAACCAATTGTCAAAAGATCAACTTGATAAAGATGCTGCTCTGGTGCTCGATACTACTTCATGTACGTTAGGATTGCGTTGGGATAAATCCAACGATTATTTCCTGTTTAATTCAGAAGTTTTTCACTCTTATAATGGAGTTATTACAAAACGCACTGTACTGTCTCAAATATCAAAAATTTTTGATCCACTCGGCTGGATTTCTCCTATTGTGTGACATGTCAGCTTGATTGGGATTGTGCGTTACCTCAAGATCTTTCTTCTCAGTGGCTAGATTTTCTTAATGAATTAAAATTTATTTCTGAGATATCAATTCCTAGATGGTATGGAACATTTTCTGCGTCTAAAATCGAAGTACACGGGTTCGCGGACGCGTCTCAACGGGCTTTTGGTGCGGTAGTATATATTCGTGTGTGCTATGACCATAAAAAATCATGTGTAACGCTTGTCACATCAAAAACAAAAGTAGCTGCTCTTAAACGCGTTACTATTCCGAGACTAGAATTGTGCGCGGCAGTATTGTTGACGCGAGTAATTAAACGTATAGTTAAAGTTTTAGACATTTCTCATGTTCCTGTCCATTTGTGGAGTGATTCATCAATTGTTCTGGCCTGTATTCAGAGTCATCCATCCAGATGGAAGGAGTATGTCCGCAATAGAGATACGGAGATCCAAGACTTTTCGTTGGCACAGTGGCATCACATTTCTGGAAAAGAAAACCCAGCTGACCTCGCGTCACGTGGCATCAATCCATCTAAGCTGGTGAATGAGAGGTTATGGTGGTCCGGTCCTGACTGGTTGTCCGATACCAATTCGTCGTGGTCTTCAGAAGTTCCAACATCATTGTCCAGTATTCCCGAAGAAGATCATAAATTTTGTGCTCTAATCGCTAGGCCGACCAAGGCAGCGTGGGAGTTAATCGCGCGATATTCCAGTTTAACAAGATTGCTACGCATTACATCATTGTGTTTACGGTTTGTAAATAAGTGTCGAAAACAAAGATTGCTTTCTGTTGTAGATTTTTTGTCACCACATGAGCTTCATAACGCACTTATGGTATATGTTCGTCAAACTCAAGCTCAATATTTCTTCGATGAAATCAACTCACTGCTAAATCACAAACATCTAGAACGTAACAATTCATTATATCGTCTGTGTCCGTTTGTTGATGGGAATGGTTTTCTGCGATTATCTGGGCGTTTGAAATTTGCGAATTTGGATTGGAGTGAGAAGCATTCTCTTATCTTACCGAAGGCATCATTTTTGACTACGTTGATCATTGATTATCATCATAAGAAAAATCTACATGCTGGAACTCAATCAACTTTGGCCTCTATTCGTCGTCAATTTTGGATCGTTGGTGGAAGGATCCCAGTTCGTGCGTATATTCATCGATGTCTTCCTTGTGCTCGAGAAAGAGTTTCAACAAGTCAAGAAATTATGGGTCAACTGCCATCAACACGAGTGACTCCAGGACGACCATTTCTCAACTAAGGAGTTGATTATGCTGGGCCCTTTTTCTTCCGTACTTTTCGTGGACGTGGTTCAAGGATATACAAGGGCTATCTGGCAGTATTCGTTTGTATGGCCACCTCTGCTGTCCATCTGGAAGCTGTTACTGACTATACTACACCAGGATTTATAGCAGCTTTTAAACGACTTACTGGCCGCAGAGGAATTTGCGCAACATTATCCAGTGATTGTGGTACAAATTTCGTGGGTGCTGATAAAGAACTTCGTAATTTACTGTCAGTTGCTTCGTCAGAATGCAAACTTCATCTTAAGAGGATCATCGGAGATACTTCACTAACTTATGAAGAATTCGCTACATTGTTGGTCGAAATAGAAGTAGTATTAAACACCCGACCCCTTTGTCCTTTATCCGATGACCCCAATGATATTCAGTCACTAACGCCGTCTCATTTTTTAATAGGTGGAACTCTCGCTTCAGTTCCGGAAATGTCATTAATCGATATAAAATTGTCTAGACTTAGTCGATGGCAATTGTTGCGAAAATTTATGGAACAATTTTGGATTCAGTGGACGAAATATTATCTTCAATACATTCAAAATAGAACAAAATGGTTTGAATCAAAACATCCCCTTAAAGTTGGTTCCTTGGTCCTAATCAAAGATATAAGAACACCTCCATCTAAATGGCCTCTGGCCCGAGTTGTGCAATTTCATCAGGCGGGAACTGATGGCATCTCTAGAGTGGTTACAGTGAAGACTTCTACTACTACATTAACAAGACCAATCGCAAAATTGTGTTTACTTCCTATTAATTGAAGTTTAAGAATGTAATTTTGTTCAATAGTTTTTTAGTTTACCAATTTATTTCAAAATCTCATGCGATTCAATATTGTTTAATTTTTTTTATTCTATCTTTATTATTGCTTTGTTTTGTTATTGCTCATATTAATTCGCACAACAGCAGAGCTTCATTTCTAGTTTTTAACTGTGAAGAAAATGAAGAAGCAGTGAAATTATAAAATGAATTTGTTAGAACCTAATCGTAACAGTTATCGTTTGACAGGCAAACGAATTGGTCGCGGATTTTTTAACAAGTTGATAGCTAAACTTCCGATAGAACTTCATTTGCCAGGATATAACTTTTGTGGACCGGGTACCAAGTTGGAAAAGAGATTATCGAGGCGTGAATCCATTAGACGAAGCGTGTAAGAAACACGACATAGCATACACGGTCAGTTCAGATTTAAAATTTAGACACGACGCAGATAGAGCATTATAAAAAGCAGCGAAAGAACGAATACGAAATAAGGAGTCTACTCTTGGAGAAAAAGTGGCATCGTCCGCAGTTGCTGCCTTAATGAAAGCAAAAGTAGCGGTCGGTATGGGCGTAGGTAGAAAAAGAAATCGTACGGGTCGACGACCTTTAAAAAAAGTTCGAACGCGTGTAAAGCGTGGTGGAGCTATATCTTTTGTAGATGCACTTCGATTCGCTCGCAACGCAATATCGAGATCAGGTGCTAAGAATTTGTTGACAAACGTTAAAGCGGCGTACGGAGCTTTGAAAAAGATAAGAAAAAGAATTTCCGAACCTAGAGGTCGAGTTATTCGAATTCCGAAAACGGGAGGATTTTTACCTTTAATTCCCCTGTTCGCAGCTTTAGGTGCCCTAGGTAGTATCGGCGGTGGTGCTGCCGCTATTGCAAGAACTATAAACAACGCGAAAACAGCTAGAGAGCAATTAGATGAAGAACGAAGACATAACAAGGCTATGGAAGCAAAGGCCGTAGGTAGCGGATTTTATATAAAACCATATAAGAAAGGTTGCGGTTTGTTTATTGAAGGAAAGGGGAATAATGTTGGCGGCACAGGTTACTTCAATAAGCCCTATAAGAAAGGTTGCGGTATAACCACTAGTTCAAAAAACTAGTTCGAATACCTCGTCGTGCGTTAACTAACGTCGAGTTGGAAAAGTTTGCGAAAGTACTAAAAATTCCACATTTTCGGGGTATATTTATGAGAGACAATCTCCCGAGTAAGATTAAAAAGAAGGAAAGAGGTATTGTTAACTTGGATAACTTGAAAGGACGAGGGACTCATTGGGTCGCCTATAAGAAAGACGACAAGGACATATACTATTTCGACAGTTACGGTGATTTAAGACCGCCATTAGAAATTGAACAATATTTGCTGTCAGACGGTAGGGGTGGTCAAGTAAAGTATAATTACTGTCGATATCAAAGAGAAATAGATCAAAATTGCGGACAGTTGTGTCTGAAGTTTCTAAGTAATAAAAGAACCTATTAGAGTCTAGAGACGTTTAGACGTTCAGAAGTAATGGAGAAAGAAGCAATACACACGACATATACATTTACGTTGACTGGAAAGTCATCTGAATTGACTTGTAATTTTAATCCTCCGATCTATTTGAACGAATTTGGTAGTTACGAGTTGGCTCTTTTGAATTTCGAAACGTTTAATAGTTTAGCAAACGTTAATAAAAACAACAACGTAATCCAATACGAAGATAAGACAGGACATTTTAAAAACAATATAATAGTACCTGTTGGAACGTACGATATTGATGATATTGCCGAGTTCGTGAATGAACAGCTAGACAAAAGACACGCTAAAAGTGTCGTAATAAGGATTAAGGGGAATAATAACACACAACATTCTTTAATAAAAAGTACCCGTCGAATTAATTTTGCATGCGATAATTCTATAGGGCCGTTACTTGGCTTCAAGCCTCAAATATTACCTAGAGATACGGAAGTGGAATCCGATTTCGTAGTAAACATAAATAAAACGAACGCCTTACAAATTTATTGTAATTTAGTGACTGGATCGTATAATAACGGAGTTCCCGTGCACGTTTTATATCATTTTTTCCCAAACGTTCCGGCAGGTTTTAAAATAATCGAATCACCACAACTGCCTATTTATTTATCGGTTTTACCGAACGTGATTAGTAGCTTAACAGTACGTATACTTGATCAGGACGGAAACTTGGTAGACTTCAGAGAAGAAGAAATAACAGTGAGAGTTCACCTGAGATCGATAAATTGAATTATTTAAATCGAAATATTTAAATTTGACTAACGTTATGATAGTGTTATATCAAAACAAAAGAATGCGGTGATCAAGAAGAGACAGAGCGAGAAAATTGCTTAATGGAGAAAACTATAAAGCGCGCGTCATCAGTCAACGTAGCGGCAGTAGAAGACGATCCATTCATCAATTATCACCAGTCGATCGAAGGTATTTAGTTTAGTTAGGATACGAAGTGTTAAAGTAATGGATATTTTAACAGTAACCGATAAGATAAAAACAGATCACTCTATCGTAAGTTATGAATTCCATTCGCATCAACCGTTTCGATCGACCACATTCGATAACAATGACGAAATTAGAATTTCAATTCCGGAAATAGATAATTATACTTTACCGAGCGAGAGTTATCTATACGTCGAGGGTAGCGTTCGTAAGTTAGCTGCGGACGGAAGTGTAACAAAATATGCCAGCGCAACGGGGCAATTGGTTAACAATCCCGTTGCATTTATGTTTAGCGATATTCGATATCTTATTAACGTAGTACATGTTGATGGTGTGAGTAGTAGATAAAAGCCGATTCTAGAACCTCCTCTCAGAACCTCAGGTCAAGGTCAAGGCCAAGGTCACGTTGAGTGACCATGACCTTGACCTTGCCCTGAGGTTCTGGGAGGAGGTTCCAGAATCGGCTATTGCAAAGGGGGTCGTTGACCAGTAACCTTGACCTAAACAATGACCTTTACTTTGAGCTCACCTCAGGTCAAGATCACGTTGAGTGACCATCACCTTGATCAGTAACCTTGACCTGAACAATGACCTTTACTTTGACCTCAACGGAGACCTTGAAGTCAACCTTAATTGTGACCATGACATTGACCTTGTACGTGACCTGAAATGAAGGTTACACGNAAGTTTATACACCGCTTATTGAAAAGATGGAACATCTAAATCGTTTAGGACAGTGTGAATTTTTACCTAAGAAAAAAGTGAGTGATTTACATTTACATACACCGTATCCAATTGTAGCAGCTAAACGTATTCCAAGCCGAGCTTGGCACTTCCGGTCTAGAACCGGCATTCTTACACTACTAGAATAGTATGGGAAGTCTTAAGCAAGCACTCATCGATTAAACTCGCGACCGGTGTAATTGTATTATAAGGAAAATAGAATATGTTTTAAAATCAACACTTTGTGTTTAAATAAAAATCTGATAAACTATAAAGTAAAGACATTACACAAGGTTTCACGGTAAACGATGAAGAATTTATCCCAAAGGAACTGGCTTCTTACGACAATAATCATTGTATAAGTCATTACGTGTTTCAACATAGTCGAAGCTTTTCTTCCCTATCTACCAAATTTCGCAATACGGCGAATTGGTTAATGAGTCATCATCATTGTATTGATTGGAACGACGGGTTTGTTCCTGCGTCTCGTTTCGATGAGATCGTTTGTTATTTGTGCCGTTCAACAAAAGTAGCGTATGTAAAAGGACGTGAGAAAGCTACATTTTTAAGAAGAATTTTAACAATACCGGTAAAAGAATTGCCGGAAAATGAATGCAAATTGGAGGTTGGTGCGCGGATGTGTCCCTATCATAAAAAGAGACCAAGTATGTGCTCCTTATCGAATGTTTTTTATTTATTTTCATACGTATTCAGAAATCTATAACTATATGTAAACGAATTGAGAAAGGCAGACGAGTAGTAGCGGTAGAGCAGTTCAAGATGGAACGTCTTTGGCGGTTAGTTACCAGATTGGGACTTTCAACTTTTATAATTAATAAAGTGTGGGATATTATGGAAAGATACGAATCGATTTATCTTTTGCGAATATTAAAAACTACGAATTATGTTATTTACCAATCGATTATTATATCAATAAAGTAAAGCCATTAGATTTGGCGGCGGTTTGGTTTAAATTACCGTTGAAGTATAGAAACGATGAGCGATTACAAAGCAAGCTGCCCTGTTTTGAACATTATAATTTGCCTCATTGGGAAACGCATATTGATGGTCCACCATCGGCAAGAAAGGATTGTTCTTTATGTAAGGTTTAATATATAAACATTGTTAGTTATAGATTGTAAATTATAATAATAATAATAAAAGATTGTAAAAAGTATAAAAAGTTGTTTTAATTTGAAAGAAAAAAGCATTTGTATACGTTGGGTTGGGTACTGTTGGGTTGTAAAAATTGTTGTAAATTGAAAAGAAAAATCAAGAAAAAGGAAGAGAAGAAGAAGAAGGAAAGAAGAGGAAAAAAGGAAAAAAAGAAGAAAAAAGAGGAAAAAAAAAGAAGAAAAAAAGAAAAAGGAAAAGGGAAAAGGGATTGAAGCTCCTCCCATGCTCCTCCTCAGGCTCCTCCCAAAAGTGGAAGAGTAGGGATGGGAGTGGGGATTCGGAGTTGTAATCTAAAATTCGCCCCCCCCGATTTCCGGGAAAGTTGACCCAGAAAAAAGTGCCCCCACTCTAACTCCACCCATTCCCCCACTCCTCCCCCTTTCCACGTCCCCCTTCATTACTTTACTATAAGATGCAGAAAAGAAGTATCTACGACCGATACAAGTCAGCAACAAGTAAATGCGACTATTCGTGGTGTACGGTCCAGGTTTTAATTAAAGAAACAACTTTTTAAAAAGCTAATATTTCGGTTATTTATTGTAACCTTCCTCAGAGCATTTTTTATTGCTACAAGAGATTAACAAAGTTAGAGGTATAAATTGTAAATTTGATAAACACTTACTTGTTTTTTGAAAGTAACAATTGTAGAACAACCGAAAAACATCATCATAATTAACGGATCATAAAGGATCAAGCGAACTATTAACACAACTGGATGAATCAACGTGCGTACAAGATGTCTGACAGGTAAAACCTCTTTTATATAAAAATAACAAGTGCGTTCTAAATTAAACCAACTAACCGAAATATTAGCTTTTTAAAAAGTTGTTTCTTTAATTAAAACCTGGACCGTACACCCCGAATAGTCGCATTTACTTTACTATAAGAAGGCACCTCCCAGCCTTTGAAAGTCACTTCAGTGCTTGTGTTCTTCAGTTTTTTTGGTAAGTACAACCTTCTTTATTATCATGTTTATATAACGTTCATTTTCTCTCCATCACTACAGCTCTTTCTATAACTTTCTCTTTTTTTTGGTGAGTAAAACTATATTTGTTTTGCATGTTTATATAATATTTAAAATTATTTTTTTCCCAGTCCTAGACATCCTTCAGCTTCCTCTTTTTTGCTGACGTGTTTTATTTGGTAAGTAACCTTTTTTACTTTGCTTATATAATATGTAAAATATTCTTGTTTTGTTTCATCATAACAGCTCTTTCTACTTTGTTTTTGTGAGTACAACTTGTTTATTTGTATGTTATGTTAAATTGTTATTTTTATTTTTTCAATTCCTACAGGACCTTACTGCTGATCATTACCATTTTTCGTTTGATCAGTTCGATCAGTTTTGATAACTTCGTTATCTCGGCGGCTTTTTTCTGGTAAGTATAGCCTTCTTTTCCTTTGCATATATTGTCCTATATGTATATATTGTTTTTTATTAAAATAAAATAAATTAATGTATGAATCTTTTTTTATCAAGATGTCTTAAGACGGTTTTAGTCAAATTGATTTAACTGCTCCCGGTTTCGCCAGCAGCCAGGAGTCATTCCTGTTAAACAGTTTTGACATAAACCTGTTGAACATATCGACTGTTGAGAAGGCGCTGGATCCAAACGTGCAGCCTAATGAGCAGCCGATGGATCCTAACGTGGAATCTAATGCGCAGCAAGATCCGTCGCTTCTGAACGTCGCAGGTTCCGCGAATGTCGACGATAAAAATGTGAAACGCCTTTCACTTCGTCGGAATTCGGGGAACCGTGAACATTGGAAGAAGGCTGCAGGTGTGTGGGTACCGTCAGAAAAGTATAGAGAGGAAAGACAAGAAAGAAGGGAGGCACGTGCTCGTTCGCGACGTAGCCAACGCAAGTATGTGTCACTTGAACCAGCGACCCCGTCGAAGGTTGAAATGACACAGTCGAAAGTGGTTATCGAGAACGACATCAGATATTTCCGATGTGTCTGCCAGCCTTTTTTCAAACGCAATGTGTACAGCAGTAGAAACAACCAAAGGGGAGATTTTGGCCGAAATTAATAATTTGTATCAAAATTTTTAGAAAGACCTTCATGCAAAAGTTCTTCAATTGCAGACCTCTTTGAGAGAACTTTCACAGTTTAGAGAAGGGCTGGCGTCGAGCTGTAACAACCCTTTAACAATATCGCTCGACATCACCATAGCATCATTATTTGAATCTGCTGAATCTATTTTATCTAGTTTCACTACTAATAGCGTAAACTTCCCTTCCTAGCTTAAAGATGACTGATAATATGAGAGTCAATCATATGATCAGACTATGTGAATTGGAGCAGAAAGTTGCTTCATTGGAGGTAAAATTAGACGCTATATTTAAGTTGGCACGTTATACTTATAATACTTTTTTCCATGTCATTAATTTTATCTTCTCAGCTGCAGAGTGTGTCAGAACCGGCTGTGGTGAGGGGTGAAGTGCATGTGTAAAACATGCACATTAACCGTTGTACATGTGTTAGNATAAGGTGGGATTCCTATGGTGCGTCTGACGCAAGCGGCGATCGCAGTGCGTTAAACTGTTTGCGATTGACGCATAGTTGTTAATTTCTATGATGCGTTCAGTCGCGCGCGATCAACGGAAACGAAGCACACGTTGTTTGCAATGTCTGAACAAAATTTGTTGTTACATTTAATGTTAGAAGAAAATGAAGACGAAGAAATTCTTCTGCAACATTTAGCAGACTCTAAAAATACGGGCACACATCCCATTTTTAAAAGAAGACGCGAGGAAGGATTCTTTACAACACTTGTAAATCGGCATCTGTTGGTAGATGATCAGAAATTCCGGGCGTTTTTTAGACTAAACATTCTTCAATTTAATTATGTTTTGGACTTAATTAAAGAAGATATAAAAAAGAATTCGTCAAACAAATATATGTACCCTATAACTCCCGACGAAAAACTTGCCGTAACTCTAAGGTAAGTATGTTGACTGTAGAATAAAACTGCACTGTTGATATAACAAAAAAGATATGTATTATTTCTTTTAAAATAAATAAAAAAGGGAAAGTAACGGGAATAACAAAATATTCCAGTAAATAGAGTGTGCAAAATAGGTATACAAAAATAATATATCACTCTTTATTACAACTATTTCTTTGTTCTAACAAGTATTTTGACCGGTTGGGAACGGCCTGAAATCCGTCAAAAGAGTGATGCTATGGTGCCAAGATGCACCATAGCATGACTCTTTTACGTTATTTACAACCAGTATTTACAACTAGTCTGAAATTATTGTTGCTAGAACAAATTTATTTCTGTTTTCTTTTTTTATAATAAATTGTAATCGACTGAATCTCCACCCAAACTTGACAGCGTCGGCGTCGGTGTCGATGAAGAATAAATAGTTGATGTGGAAGGTATCTGAGAATTTATGAGGTATTCATTGCGTTGTTCCAATTCAAAAATCAACTGTAATGATCGCATTTTTGCTTCATTAATAAGTTCCGGTTTCAACTTTTTAACGGACATTGCAATGCTTCTGAAGAAGACGTCAATCTCATGCTCTTTGTTCTGAGTTAATGTTTTAATAATTTGTTCACGTTCATTCCGTCTTGCTTCCATTAACTCAACAATTTTGTCTCTTTTTCTCGGCCGTTTGAGCAAAGGTTGGAGAGAATGTTCGATCGGATTACCGATTGAAGAATCATCTCCAGCATTACATGTACCTGTTTCTAAGCATTCGTCCCCAGTGCTGGCGTTATCGTCTTCAATAACTGTGTTATCACATTGAAGGTTTGATATGCTTCTACGAAATAGATTTAAATTTTCAACTAGTGGATGCTTTATCATAGAATAACTTACTCTCGTTTGTGATCCACTTTATTTAGAAATGTCAACATGTCTGCTAAGGGCCACTTCTTACCTTTGGACGTTGCAGACGATCCAGTTCCTTTTCCCTTTTTAAGTCTTTTTTGATATGTGTCTTTGATGTTTCGCCATCTGTATTTACAATCCTTTACTGCAATAGAAGTTAGTGAGTAAAAAGCTCATTTAATCGACGTTCTAGTAAANTGCTTCTACGAAATAGATTTAAATTTTCAACTAGTGGATGCTTTATCATAGAATAACTTACTCTCGTTTGTGATCCACTTTATTTAGAAATGTCAACATGTCTGCTAAGGGCCACTTCTTACCTTTGGACGTTGCAGACGATCCAGTTCCTTTTCCCTTTTTAAGTCTTTTTTGATATGTGTCTTTGATGTTTCGCCATCTGTATTTACAATCCTTTACTGCAATAGAAGTTAGTGAGTAAAAAGCTCATTTAATCGACGTTCTAGTAAAATCTACTAAACTCTTATGTTGCAATGTTTAGAAAATGGCGCCAAACTTCCCAATATGCTAAATCGATATGTTCTACTGATTTACTTAAAACTACCGTTTACACTTAGCGACTTTGCCACAACACCAACGATATATGGTTTATGTTTTTTGTTTTCAGATATATAGCAACCGGCGAATCATTTAAATCATTGGGTTTTGCCTTTAGAATATCTCCTAGCTACATCAGCCGAATTGTGAAAAATGTTCTATCAGTTTTACGGAAAAAATTATTACCTATTTTTTTACCTCCACTATCACCAGACGAACTCAAGATAAAATCCAAGGAATTTACAGAAAAGTGGCAATTTCCCAATTGTGTTGGAGCTATCGATGGGAAACATGTACGAATCTTTGCTCCCTCACATAGTGGTTCATTGTACTTCAATTATAAACATTTTTATTCCATAGTTTTACTTGCTGTTGTTGACGCAAATTATAAATTTATATTTATTGACGTCGGGTCTTATGGAAAAGAAGGCGATAGTGGAATTTTTGATAAAAGTAATATTGGGAAACAATTTCGGACTGGTAACATGTTTCCCCCTCCATGTAAACTACCAAATTCGGACATTGTTTTGCCTCATGTCTTTGTAGGCGATGAGGCATTTCGACTACACTCAAATATGATGAAACCATTTTCTCGACCAGTTGCAAGCACAGACAATCAAAAAGCAATCTTTAATTACCGGCTTTCAAGAGCTCGTAGAGTGTCTGAAAATGCATTTGGTTTGTTAAGCCAAGTCTTTCGTATATTTTATAGCCCTATCGCTATAAAACCAGAAACAACAGATGATTTAATTATTGTAGCCTGCTGTTTACACAATTTACTAAGAGAAGCATTTTTAGAGAGAGAACAGAAACCATATTACGAAATCGACATAACTGAACCACTACCATCTCAAAATTTTATACCACTTACTAGAGGTGGGGGGTTTGCAAATACGGATGGATTTCATGTAAGAGATTCCTTCATGAAATATTTCAACAGTCGTGCAGGGACAGTATCTTGGCAAAATAATCATGTTACCAGAACTCAGTAGTGTATATTATGCAGTGTGTCCCACGGAAGTGGGACATAGGGTTTTTTTGGAGAAACCATAAATGCTATGAATTTAATATTTGGCACGATGATAAAGGTTGAAATGGTCTATCTTTTAGTGGTATAGTATCATGTTTCTATCTCTTCCGATTAAACCGGAAGTGACTATTTTTAAAGAAGTTTTAAAATGTTATTTAAAAATTGGCAACATAATTTAATTTAATTTTTGTCTCAAACATTGTAGACGAAGCAAAACATTTTTCGAATGAAGGTTGTTTGGAATTAAGTTTGTAAATCAATTATGTAGTCAAATGTTAAATAAAATTTTTAAATTATCTTATAAATAGTGAACAATTTTCAGTATAACCGTAAGTAGTAGATTGTATGATTTAGTAGATTGTATTCTATGACACTACCATTGAAAGATATATTTCTTCACCCTACATCAACGTGCCAAATATGAATTTTATTGCATCTATAGTTTTTTCAAAAAACCTTATGTCCCTCTTCAGTGAGACACCTATATTTTCTAATAAAGCTAATATAACAAATGATAATGAATTGTAACGATGTTTTTCCTACCTGATCTCCCTACAAATTGCGATATTTCCTTCCAGGCATTATCTATTATTATTTGGTCTTTATGAGCCGGATTTAAAAGATCATAAATACACGGAAACTTTGCAACCACTTCCACCAACTTTTCATCTTCCCAACCTGTAAATGTTTCCATGGACATTTTTCGTTTTAAATAAAATTTTTCGTTTTGATATCACCACAGCAGTTTTCAATCTGCACAGGTTTTTTTTTAGACTTGACTAACGGCTGCGTCTATACTGCTCTTCGAGGGGTATAGCCGCACGGCTTTGCGTTCAACAAAATCGCCGCAAGCCGCTGACGCTACATAGGAAATTAGTACATAAAATAATATTAAAGCAGTACACTGCGTCAGACGCACTGCGATCGCCGTTTGCGTCAGACGCACCATAGGAATCCCACCTTAAGATAGCTGAAGGAGCGCCCTTTCTGACTGTAATAACAGTTTTTTAAAATTCGGTTTCGTAACAATTGCACAAGGCCTTGAAGTTTGGTAATTTTGAGCTATTTTAAGTAATGTTTGGTGTTCTTCATTTTTTATTGATCTTAATATCAACTTATCGGCAGACGAAACCACCAGGTTTTAGATAGAGAAAGATTCAAGCTTTCAAGTGGTGCATTTAGTTTTTCGCTATCCCTAATTATAAGGAAGATATCAGCTAAGAAAGTAGATAGGAAATTACGGGTAAAAGTTTGTTGCTGGGAGGTTTGTTGCTATCGTCGTACGGGTAAAAAAATTTTATTTCTAAATCAACAATTCAATATCTAAGGGTTGAAAGTATCCAATTCGCAGTTATCTTACATAATTCACGTCTTCCCCTTTTCACGTCCAATCTTCATCGATATATCAATATCTGGCAAGGATCTGAGTAAACTGGGAAACATTCCGCATTGAATTGGTAATCCGTTTGACGAGTTAATTTCCGGTTCATCCCCTCATGAAAAATTGTTGTGTAAAAAATGTAAATTTCTCTCAATAAACCGAATATAAATGTTGATAAACGATTTTGCTACGAATAATTAAGCTTTTAAATTATAATATCGCCGTTTAGAGGGTATTGTAGATGTTTGTAAAGTATTATCTTATTGTGCGGTTCATAGAAACTGGATTAGTTCTTGTTTACGTAATAATCACGGCAATTATACATCTATAATTGCACTATAATCATTTTATAATAATGTATTAGTTATAATCTGGAAATTATATTCTAGTTTCGGGTTGAGTATAGTCCTACTTAGGTAAACTGAGTTTTGCACCTACTTCGAGATATACGTGAAAAGTATGGAGCTTACAAGAGCTTGATCTGGTCAATATCGATCTTCCTTGTATGCAGAATATATTAGTTTTCTCTTTCCTTTTCCATTTATTATTCTGAGCTGTTTTTTGAAGACTTGAAAGAGTGATGCGTTGAAAGACTCTTTATCAAAGTTTTTTTAAAACTGAGTTATCAAAAAATTGATCGCGTAAATTTTGTTTATGCGATAAAAGGTCGTTATCACCGTCCATACAGGCTCCAGCAAGTCCTCCACACTAACACGAACAACGCTGAAATGACTACATTCCGATGCTAATTCGTAATACCGTTGGATTTTCGAATGATTTATATTTCAACCCCAATTTTTTTTGCTTTATTTTGATGTTCAATCGCGAATATGCGAAAAGGAAAGGACAATTTTCATACAAAACAGGACTTGGACGATCTCGATTTCGTCGAGTTCAATAGAAATGGATTTGACATCTGAGGTCGAAGGACACCAGTGATTTCGACAAAACGTGCTGGGAATAGAATATTTAATGCGCCTACAGGGTGTTATTGATATATATCTTGAGGGATACTAGAATAAACAAAATGAAGGGGAAGGATATTTTTCTTCTTACAACATTAATTTTCGATTCAAATTATTTTTTAGTTTTTTCTACAAGTCCCTCATTATTCAATTTTAATTAGGATAAATAGTTTTAACGTGTTCTGTGAAGTGTAGAAATGGAATTTGTAATTAAATGTGAGGAAAAAATGTAGGAAAAAACATCCAAACATAATCTAAATGATATTAATTAAGGAATATGACTTAAAAAAATGATAAAATCTTTAAATTAAAGAAATTTACATTTAAATTTAAAACACATTTTAATTAGATTTTTTTTATTCTCTAAAACGAATTAGAACGTTAACCTTTTTTGTTCTATTTCAAGGTTAAAAATGATTTAATCTATTTTAAAATGTAATTCAATTTCAACTAATATTTTACACAAATGTCAAGATTCTCGTTATATTTCCATTATTATTGATGAGTTTCTCTTCGTTTGGTTGAGGCAAATTGTTTGTATGCATGCAAATAGTACATTTATTATGAACATTACGGGCTCCGACTTAAAATAAAGAAAACGAACGTCAAAAAAGGCCGAAATATATAATTCAGCCCTCGTTGGTATTGATTGTGATGTATCACACCGTAATCCCCAACGTGAACTCTTCACCATGTAATTTACTGGATGTCAAAAATATCCCTCGCAGATATGGGTTTTTCAACGAAGTCTATTACACGACGACCAAGGGCAGACGGCCAAAAAAACAGGATTGTTAAATGATTTTCAAAGGTTTACTATTAACTGACATCTGGAGCTAATAAAAAAATGTGTTTATATTTTCCACGATTTATATTAAAGCTGTGAATAAAATGTGTCCTAATATTAACCAAGTTGTATCATAAGCTCAGACATACGCAAATTTTTCCAAGGACGCACGACTAAACTCGAAACTTTCCAGTTCTAAGTGTAGTGTTAGTTCTAGTTTTAGTTCAATACAAATATACCAAGGTTTATAGAACATAAGGTTACCTCATTCCCTATGCCTCTGTAGTATCGATTATTACCCCGCAAATTGACGTCACTGGTTCGATACAGTCAGAATAAAAGATACCCTATACGTGCCTATACTGTGGTACAGTCTATATAAAATATTTAATCCTCGCATCGTGTTGTGTTGTTCATAGAACCAGCTACGTCACTGACCCACCTGATTTTCAAGATAGATACAAATTTATTGGAGAAAGATAGTTGTTTATTGGCAAAAGAAGAACATAATTTAAACTAGTGGCACAGAGCAATGGCTCATCAAAACTTTAGACAAATTGAAAAGGTTTTAGAGCAGAACAATACTGTGGTAAAAGAAACCTTAAAGTTTTGCAGTTCATGTGTGCAAGGAAAGCAACATAGAGAAACTTTTAAAATGAGCTTATCGAGATCAGACAAGATAGGTGAAATTGTTCACATGGATTTGTGTGGTCCAATGGAGGAGTTGTCGCTTGGTGGTTCAAGATATATGTTTCTATTACAGGATGATTGTTCTAATTATAAGACTCTTTATTTCTTAAAAAGTAAAGATGAGGTATATAAAAAATTGAAAGAGTTCATTATTGAATTAAAGAACCAAATTGGAAGGGACATAAAAATCGTTAGAAGTGATAACGGAAAAGAATTTGTAAACGTTTCAGTAAGAAATCTATTAAAAGAATATGGAATCATACATCAGCTCACTGTACCTTATACCCCTCAACAAAATGGAAGGGCAGAAAGAGAGTTTCGAACAATTATGGAAGCAACAAGAACAATGTTGGCTGAGAAAAAGATGGAGAAAAAATTTTGGGCTGAGGCAGCGAACATGGCTGTATATTTGATAAATAGAACTGGAACGAGTCCAGTAAAAAATAAAACACCTTATCAAGTGTGGTATAATAGAGATTTTGACCTTCAATCCCTACGAGGAATATTTGGAGAGGAAGTTTGGTTTTATATACCGAAAGAGAAAAGACAAAAATTGGATATGAAAAGCAAGAAGGCTATATTTATGGGATATGCACAGAACACAAAAGGTTATAGAGTATATTTAATTGATAAAGAAACTGTGACAATAGAAAGAGAGATAATTTTTGTACCAGAAAGTGAAGAAAGCAATGTGAACAAGGAGACAGAAGAAATTGTAAGACTAGATTTTGAAGTGGAAAATGCAAGTGAGATAGAGGAGGATGAAGAGGGAACAGAGGGAAATGAAGAAGAAGAACATGAAGAGGAAAATGAAGAAGAAGACCGTGAAGAGGAAGAAGAAGGACAAAATATGGTGATGCTTTACAAGAAGAAAATGTAGAAGTTCAGAGACAAGAAAGGCCTAAACGAAAAATAAAGTTACCGAATAAATTAAAAGATTATGTGAGTTATTTTACTGTTGATCAGGACGAACCCATAACATACGAAGAAGCTATGAACAGTGAGAACGCGCATGAGTGGGAAAGGGCAATAAAAAATGAACTAAAAGCTTTGACAGATAATAAAACATGGGATTTAGTAAATAAACCAAAAAATTGTGAAATAGTGGACAGTAAATGGGTGTTTAAACTTAAACGAGATGCAAACGGTGACATTAATCAATTTAAGTGCAGGTTGGTGGCAAAAGGTTATCAACAACAGGGCTTACAGGAAGATCTCTATGCTCCAGTAGTAAAAGTAAAGACAATAAGAACATTATTAGCTATTTGTGCGACTAATAACTGGTCAATATATCAAATGGATGTTTGTAATGCATTTTTGCATGGAGAATTGCAAGAAGATTTGTATATGTATTTACCAAAAAATTGTAAAGTTAATGGCAAAGTATGTAAACTTAAAAAGGCTATTTACGGTTTAAAAAAGGCACCATTGTATTGGTAGAATAAATTTGAAGAATTTATGTTGGCAGAAGGTTATGTTAAAAGTAATTGCGATAATTGTTTGTATATTAAGATTTCAGAAAAATTTCAAATTTACGTATCAATTTATGTTGATGACATATTGATAACAGGTTCCTCTAAACAGAACATTGAAAATTTAAAATATAAATTACATGAATTCTTTAAGATTTGGGACTGTTAAGTTATTATTTGGGAATACATGTAATTCAAGATGAGACAAATGGAAAAATTACTCTTTCTCAGAAAAGTTATTTAGAAAGGTTACTTAAAAAATATGATATGTTTGATTGTAAACCGGTGGGTACCCCTATGGAGAACAATTTTGATTGTAATGTTTTAATAAGAACTGAAAGCGAAAGTACAGAGTTAGAGCATAAATGTAGACAAATGATAGGTTGTATTATGTATAGTATGTTAGCTACTAGACCTGATTTATGTTTATGTATTAGTATATTATCAAGATTTCAGAGTTGTGCTAGCGAAAAATTGTTTATATCATTAAAACGAGTATTACGTTATATTAAGGGAACGCTGGATTTGAAATTAACTTATCAAAAATATAACACTAATGTAATATTGGGGTATGCCGATGCCGATTGGGGAGGTGACACAGTGGATAGAAAATCAACCAGTGGTATTTGTTTTTTAATACATGGGTGTATGGTGGCTTGGACATCTAAGAAACAAAGTACCGTGGCTTTGTCAACAACTGAAGCCGAGTATGTGTCGTTATGTTTAGGAATAAGTGAAGCTTGTTGGTTTAAAAAATTATTAGATGTATTAATAGACAGGCAAGATTCAAAGGTGGTGATTTACGAAGACAACCAATCAGCTATACGTACAATAAAATCTCATGAACAGATGAAAAGAATGAAACATTTAGATATTAAATATCATTTTATAAAAGATAAAATCAAAACAGAGTTGATTGAAATCGAGTATATTGATGTGGTAAACAATTAGCCGATATATTTACTAAACCATTGAACGGCATTAGATTTAAGCAGTTAAGAGACGAAATGTTAAACTGATTTTTTTAAATTTTTTTGGCAACAAGGTTCTGATTGAGGGAGGGTGTTGAAATAGGGTTTTTGTAAGAGACGGGGTTGGCAATCGTGAACCTTGTGTGTAAGTGACCGTGTGTTGAGTTCGTTGAGTTGTATTAGAAAACTAGTAAAAGTTGTTATTAAAGAATAAAAACGTTTTTGTTACATCTTAAGTTTCTCCTGACCTTAAGCCTGAATACGTCTCTCAAGACGGCACTGTTAGTTCTAGTGATAGTGCTAGTTCAATACTAGAACTAACACAAGACCTAGAACTAGAATCATTCGGGTTTAGCCATCTTGAGAGATGTGCGGCTAAATCCGAATGATTCTAGTTCTAGGTTTTGTGTTAGTTCTAGTTTTAGTTTAATAAAAAGATACAAAAATCTAACGCTGAATAACAATTAAAACTAGAACTTAATTTTCTATTTCTAGGTCTAATGTTAGTTCTAGTTTAAGGTTAATAAAAATATTCAAAAACGTAACACTGAATAACTATTAAAACTAGAACTAACACTAGACCTAGAACTAACACTAAAAAAATTAGTGATAAAAAGTTAGATTATTTACATACAATATTTATTTCTTTAATGAGATACCTAATTTAATTCGGGTCAAGAAATCTCTCTCTTCTCATTCATAGTTAATTAAGATCGTCTTTAAATCCTTTAATAAATGAGTTCACCCAACTAAAAACATTCCTTACATTCACCATCTCAAAAAAGAGAATTCCGAGGTTCCTCGGAAATTAAATTTATCCGGACGTAGTTTACGTGTATAAAATCGTCCAATTATGAACTGTTTAAAGACGACTTACAACAAAAAGAGGCATTTTTTTCTTTGCATCTTAAAAGAATTGATTGACGGTTGAATAATTAATTAATATCCTTAATACCTATTTTAGCAATATTTCAATCAAGTAAATTGAAGTTAGCATTTTAATCGTTTTACGCGATGAAAATTTATTCCAAGTCGCGTCGTGATAGATTTAATCGATTTTTAAGTGCGAATTAACGGAAATTGCAGTAGGAATGGATGACATATTTCAGATCAATATTGTAATTACAACGGGGTTTTGCGCCACTCTTCCAGTTTTACCAATTTAGATTGATAAAGTCTCAATTTTATTGTAATGGAAAATTATTAATTAAAAGTTAATGATAACTGAGGTATAAGGAAAGATTTATATTATTCTTATTGTTAGATGAAAAAGGATTTTTTTGGTGTAACAATAAAGATTTGTGCTTTAACGTTAAGTTCGTGTTGCTGGAGTGGATTGAAAATCAATGTAGATATAAAACAACGTATCTTACGATTTTACGTTTCTTACGGGCGAAACAAAATTTTTTATTGATTCTTTTTATCAACAACTGATTGTCCTTTTTATAGCGGCCTAAAAGATTTAGCCTAAGCTTTTTCCACTCCAATCTTTTCTTTTTATACATACAGGGTGGTCCATTTAACGTAAGACAAGCAATTATCTCGAAAACGGTTCATTTTACATAAAAATTAACCAAATTTTCTGTGCGTAGGGGGAAACCATATGACGATAAATTTTTTGACCGTGACCTTATTTTCAAGGTTATATTCAAGGTCACGACTAATTTTTTAAATGGAACCCTATATATTTTATTATAAAATCTGAATCTGTGGATAAAAGTAAAGTAATTCAAATAAAAAATGAAAAAATTTTACTGTTTGGTTTTGCCTTATATAAACATTTAAAAAAAAAATTGAAACTTCTTCAGAAACAATTAACTAACGTTTATAATCTAGCAATTGTCAATTTGTCAATAGAATAACGTATAAAAAACAAGAGTTCGTGGAACTGCTTATGTTGGCATTTTCAGAATATCGCTTTCAAAGACTTAATTGGTTGAATTGTTTTAAAATGTAACAGGTAAAACTAAATTTGCATAAAAACTGCTCGGCAACAATGAATTCATTCAATCGTTTTACATTAAGGCAAAGTGTTTAAACTAAGTCATTAAATCATGGATACTCTAAGTGTGACAGAAAAAGTAGTAATGATTTTTATTTATGGAGAAAATGGCAGAAAAATTGCTGATAGTGTAACTTTGTATCGAGAACGTTTTCCTGATCGAAATACGCCTTTGAGAAGTACCTTTTACAGAGTTGTGAATGATTTTACTAACACTGGAAATATGGAATCAAGAAAAAGAATTCGGCGAGCAACTGTAACAACGGAAATTGCGGTATTACCTAGCGTTGAGGTAAATCCTCAAGTTAGCACTCAACGACTTGCAATTTAAGTATAATAAAGCGCAACAAGTATCACCCATTTCATTGCATCAACAGTTTATGGAGGTGATTTTGAAAATCGATTAATATTTTGTCAATGGGCACAAGAACGAATGCGGCTAGACGTCAATTTCTTTGGTAAAGTGCTATTCTCGGATAGTCTACTTTTACAAAGAAAGGACAAGTCAATAGACATAACATGCACTATTGGAGCGTTGAAAATCCGAGATGGTTGCGTTAAGTAGAACATCAACGACCTTGTACTTTTATGCTGAATGAGGAGAAGTACTAAAATTTTTTAGATGACGTCTTATCAACATTACTTGTAGATTTGAGCAGGGAAGAAAGATAAAATATGTGGCTGCAAAATGATGGGTGTCCAGCACATTTTTCACATATTGCACGTGAAGCTTTAGATCGGGATTATGCTGGGCGATGGATTGGAAGGGGAGGTCCAATTTCCTGGCCTGCCAAATCACCTGATTTAACACCTCTTGATTTTTTTTCTTGGGGCGTCCTTAAGGATAATGTTTATCGCGAAGTACCGACTACGCCAGAAAGTGTGAAAGAGCGGATAAGAAATGCATGCAGAAATAGTAGCCAAGAAAACCTTTTAAGATGTAAAGAAAGTTTTAGTAGAAGGATTAATAAATGTATTGAATTGGGTTGGGAAATATTTCAACATTTATTATAAATTTTATACTTGTTGAAAAATTATTTAGATTTTGTCTACAAAAGATGTTTCGCCGTCGTTCTGGAAAAACCACACGGTAATTTTTTTTTTGTTATTTTACTTTTATCCATAGATTCAGATTTTGCAATCAAAAACATAGGGTGCCATTCAAAAAATTGATCGTGACCTTCATATGATCTTGAAAATAAGGTCAAGGTCAAAAAATGTTATCGTCATATGGCTTCCCCTTCGCACAAAACAACTTTCATTTGGTTCATTTTTATGTAAAATGAACCGTTTTTGAGATAATCACTTGTCTCACGTTAAATGGACCACCTGTATATAAACCCTTTCTTAACCCATTTACATCAAGTTATAGATCCAGTGTTAACGCAGAATAGCAACTAAAACTAGAATCTAGTTTTATACTAGCACCATCATTAAAAATAACACTAAACCTAGAACTAGAACCATTCAGGTTAAGCTATGCGTCTTTTAAGACATCTAAATCTGAATGTTTCTAGTTCTAGGTCAAATTTTAGTTCTAGTGACAGTGCTAGATAATGCCAGTTAGCATTAGATATCACTGTATTGCATATTTTTATTGAATTAAAACTAGAACTGACACTAGACCTAGAACTAGAAAGCTTCGGGTTTAGCTGTGCGTCTTCAGAGTGTTTCGTGTTAGTTCTAGTTTTGCACTATCACTAATACTAACACAAGACCTATAACTAGAATCATTCGGGTTTAGCCGTCTTGAAAGACGTGTGGCTAAATCCGAACGATTCTAGATCTAGATCTAGTGTTAGTTCTAGTTTTACACTGACAGTGTCACTAAAACTAACATAAGACCTAGAACTAGAATCATTTGGGTTTAGCCGTCTTGAAAGACGTGCGGCTAAATCCGAATGATTCTAGATCTTGGTCTAGTGTTAATTCTAGTTTTAATTGTTATTCAGCGTTAGATTGCGGTATATTTTTATTGAACGAAAAGTAGAACTAACATTAAACCTAGAACTAGAANAAATTTTATACTTGTTGAAAAATTATTTAGATTTTGTCTACAAAAGATGTTTCGCCGTCGTTCTGGAAAAACCACACGGTAATTTTTTTTTTTTGTTACTTTACTTTTATCTATAGATTCAGATTTTGCAATCAAAAACATAGGGTGCCATCGTGACCTTCATATGATCTTGAAAATAAGGTCAAGGTCAAAAAATGTTATCGTCATATGGTTTCCCCCTTCGCACAAAACAACTTTCATTTGGTTCATTTTTATGTAAAATGAACCGTTTTTGAGATAATCACTTGTCTCACGTTAAATGGACCATCCTGTATATAAATCCTTTCTTAATCCATTTGCATCAAATTTTAGGTCTAGTGTTAACGCAGAATAGCAACTAAAACCAGAATCTAGTTTTACACCAGCTTTATCATTAGAAATAATACAAAACTTAGAACTACAATCATTTGGGTTAGAGACGCACGACTAAATCCGAATGTTTCTACGTCTAGTATTAATTCTAGTTTTAATTGTTATTCAGCGTTACATTGTAATATATTTTTATTGAACGAAAAGAGGAAATAACACTAAACCTAGAACCAGAACCATTCAGGTTTAGCTATGTGTCTTTTAAGACAGCTAAACTTGAACTTTTCTAGTTCTAGGTCAAATGTTAGTTCTAGTGACAGTGCTAGATAATGCTAGTTAGCATTAGATATTGCTGTATTTCATATTTTTATTGAATTAAAACTAGAACTGACACTAGACCTAGAACTAGAAAGTTTTGGGTTTAGCCGTGCGTCTTCAGAGTGTTTCGTGTTACTTCTAGTTTTGCACTCATTTCGGGTTTAGTTTAATTTCATTCGGGTTTAGCCGTCTTGAAAGACGTGCGGCTAAATCCGAATGTTTCTAGATCTAGGTCTAGTGTTAGATCTAGTTTTACACTAACAGTGTCACTAAAACTAACATAAGACCTAGAACTAGAATCATTCGGGTTTAGCCGTCTTGAAAGACGTGTGGCAAAATCCGAATGATTCTAGATCTTGGTCTAGTGTTAATTCTAGTTTTAATTGTTATTCAGCGTTAGATTGCGGTATATTTTTATTGAACGAAAAGTAGAACTAACATTAAATCTAGAACTAGAAACATTCGGGTTTAGTCGTGCATTTCTTAAGACGGCTAAACCCGAAACTTTCTAGTTCTAGTGTTTAGTTCTATAGTGATAGTGTTATTCTTAGTTCTAGTTTTAATTATTATTATTAGTTTTAAA
Source organism: Onthophagus taurus (assembly GCF_000648695.1). NCBI lineage: Eukaryota > Metazoa > Arthropoda > Insecta > Coleoptera > Scarabaeidae > Onthophagus > Onthophagus taurus. The sequence goes on from NW_019281091.1 coordinate 32,011, forward strand.
ACTAGAACTAACCCCAGAACCAGAAACATTCATAAATATTATTAAAAATCTTAAAAAATCAAAATTGTTAGACCTATATGAGGAATACTATATGTACAGGGTGCCCATTATGTGTGGAATATAGTATATATCTTGGTAAGTATCACCTTTACAAAAAAACATTTTATACAAAAGTTGTTTAATATTTGATTTGCCATAATAAGACACCATTCAATTGTTTTAATTTCAGAAAACAAATGAGCAACGAATAACATTTAATATTTTTTAAATGGCAATGTACCCTTTCGTTAGGCTAATTTGATAGAGATTTTTTTTCTCTTTACGATGACGTAAAATTTTAGTACCCTTATACTAGAAAATTTTTGAAAAAAATGTAAAAACAGTTTATTAAGTTAATTTTGCCAATAACATGAATCTAGATATCCGAAATCTTATTTGTCCTAACAATTGAATGTAAGCTATTGAATGTGACAGAATCTTGTTTATTTAAATAAGTTGGTAGATCAAAAAAGAAAAATGGTTCATTTAACAGAAACTGAACGCATAGAAATTTTAATTATGGTCGGTTATGGGGATCGCAAACGAACACAATTAGAAGTATGTGAAATTTTCAATGAGCGTTATCCACATCGAGAACCAATCACTCAATCAGTAGTTAGCAAAACTTCGAAACGTTTTAGGGAAACTGGTAACGTTAAAGATCTGCCAAAGACTGGTCCGCAGAGATCTGCAACAGATGAAGATAAAAAGATCGATATTCTCATAGAAATCGAAGAAAATCCAAACATTTCAACTCGTCAGTTATGTTTAAACCATGCTCTAAGTAAAGGTTCAATACACAAAATATTACATGCAGAAAATTTACATCCGTACAAACCGACTTTATTGCAAGAATTATCCGAAGATGACTACGGTCGACGTGTTGAATTTTGTGAATTTATGATGGAGCGAATCAACAGCAATCCAAATTTTCTCAATAATATGGTTTTCTCTGACGAGGCTACGTTTTGTTTAAATGGTAATGTAAATAAGCAAAATTCTCGATATTGGGCCGCTAAAAATCCCCATTGGATGATTCAAAATCATACTCAAACACCACAGAAATTAAACGTATGGGTGGGAATTTGTGCAGATCACATAATTGGACCTTTCTTTATTCGAGGTACTCTAACTGGTCACCGTTATTTACAATTATTGCAACAGCAAATTATCCCAGCTTGCCAAGAAAATCTTGATGATCTTTGGTTTCAACAAGATGGGGCACCGCCCCACTATCATTTAGATGTACGCCGATATTTAGATACGGTATTTCCGGCCCGTTGGATAGGCAGAAGAGGGTCTGTAGAGTGGCCACCCCGATCTCCGGATCTTACACCTTGCGATTTCTTCTTCTGGGGATATTTAAAATCTAAAGTTTATGTAAACCGACCTCAAAATCTGACAGAATTAGAGCAACGAATAAAAGATGAAGCTGCAGNACCTATAACTCCAGCCCATACATTAACACTGAATCGCCACTGATGATGAGTTTCTAGTATTGCATGGGGATTTTCATCGCTCCAAACGTGCGCATTATGAATATTAAAAATTCCGCTTTGAGTAAATGTTGCTTCATCCGTAAATATGGCCCACCTACAAAAAATCTCTCTTTTTTCGCCATCATTTTCTGTTAGAGCTTGAACGGTGTTGTAATGATAAGGATAAAGCAACTGCTCCCTTAAAATGCGGTGAACGGTTGTTTTGTTAATGTTTTCTTGTGCAGAAATTCTTCTAATGCTGGTTGAGGCATTTTCATCGACTCTTCTCAAAACTGCTTCTTCTAATTCCACCGGCCTTGTGTAATGTCTCTCCGTGGAATGGCTGTGGGTTACGCTTCCCGTTTCTTTTAATCTGAGAAATAGTCTGCTAAAGGTGTGACTATTAGGCAATCGTCTGTTCGGGAACCTTTGCGCGTAATGACGAGCTGCTAACGACGCATTTCCATCAGCTAGTCCGTAACAATACACCATATCCGCCATCTCTTCCTTGGAGTAATTAATAGGAGCCATACTTAATAGTTTTATTAAATTAAATAGTAAAATAATAATTTCGTGAAGTATTATTATTTTTTTTTTGATTAGACCAAGGACAGTAGAATATAACAGGACTGCTACATGCATTGTATTTTTGTAGCCCACTACGGGTTGGTTGCCCGCACTCTACGTCACACTATTTGCCACGCCCTGTTAACTGTCATTCAGTACTATGCGTTTGCTGTGTGTTTTTAGAGGTTTAGAGGTTACATGATAGACATTAATACGTCTAAAAAAATAAAACTTTAAAAATAATATGAATACGTCTACGATATAACCTCTAAAACCACAGCAAACGGATAGAGCTGGGCGTGGCAAATGGTATGACGTAGTTTGCGGGAAGGTTGTCACAACAATGGATGTAGCAGTCCTGTTAGATTCTACTGTCCTTGGATTAGACAACTTATCGTAATCATAGTAACGACTTAATTATTATAAAAACAAATTTAAATTCATGATGTTAACAATATCAACTTATGAAACTAAATCTTTGAATATGGTCTCGAAAATGGTCCATTTTCGGACCTATGTTTATTAGGCTTTTTTTGTTTATTTTTGATCATAGAATACGCTGATGCAGTTTTGTACAATCGTTGCGGGACACCCTGTATAACGCTGAACAAAAAGAATTTCCCAGAGCTATTATTAAACGATATAACAACAGAATATTTCTACTGATATATGATATGAATATTTCTACAACTGATGCAGTGATTTTTAATTTGATTCTGCCACTCTATTTCGTTCACGTGACCATATTCCTGCCATGCACATTGACATTTGAGGTTATAAATCTCGCCTAATCCTGTTTTATATCGTATTCGTTTTAATTTTTAATGTGTAACAAATTAACTTGTGATTGTATCTGATTATTCGAGGATTTTCAGTTGTTTTAAAGTACCATAACATTTGGTTGTATTGTATTGTTTGTACACTAGAAAACATTGTTTAAACATTGATATTTATAATGAGGTCAATATTCTACAACCTTCACTTCACCTTTACCATTGGACGGTAATTAATTTAATATTTTTTATTTATATTATTTACTTTATATATTATTTTAGTCGTGCCTGATGACGACTCTGCGGTGAGTCGAAACATATGTAGCACAGATCCTGAATAGTTAATAAAAAAAATCAATTCATTCAGATTTTGCAGTACATGTTTTAAATATTTTTGTAATGTTTATTGTAATTTTTGTAATTTACTAATTTAAACGTTTATAATCAATGTACTTTACCCTGTTAATTAAACCAACAGGTCACGTTCACTGCCATCTACTAATTCAATTAGTGTCTCATGAATATTTAGTGATAGTATCGTTTAATCACAAAAATGTTCGATGAAACGGCGAAATATTATCTATTAACGAATTTGTTGTAAACAAAAGCTTTAATTATATTTGGTTTTAAAATTTTTAAAGTAAAAACAAACAAATTTTTAAACGTTGTTCTCGATCTATTTTTAAAATAATTCTAGGACATCACGTGTATGTTTTCGAAAACAAAACTACGAGGTAAAAAAATTTCATCGAAAAGCGAGTCGACGAGTTCATTTACATATTTAAGCAAGGAAAATTTCGTAACTATTTCAACGTTTGTTGTAAAACTAAAAGTTGATGAAATTTCGATATCGATTGATATCGCGTTGCTCATTAAAGTCGTTTAAAAGCTTCCGGAAGAAAGAGGAGATAACGAACGGTTTTTTAATTAAATTTAAACCGGGTTCTCCCAAAACTTTTTTTAAATGTTATGAAACCAGGAGGAAATTTATGGTATAAAGCCGGTTTTACTGTGTTAATTAAATAAAAATAAGTTAACAGGTTGGTTTTATATCCACATTTAGCTTCTCCGGAAATTTAATGTCTCATTTTTACACTCAACATGGGAAAAAATTTAATTTTAACAGGAAACGGAGAGAGGAAGTCACATCAAAGAGACATGTTTAAAAATGTATTAGACAACAAAACGTTGAATTTTATATTAGGTAGCTTTATCCAAATCGACCTTATTCGTATGCGCATGATATACTCCACTTCCATTATTTATCAAACAAATGTTACCTTCTCTATTTGATGGCTTAAAGCAAATAAAACGTTGGTTTAAAAGAACATATTGAGTTGTTCAAAAAAACAACAAAACCTAACTCTCTATTTTATAATGTTCTGTTCGGTAATGGTTTTCCAATTTACTTTTATAAAAAGAAAACAAAAAGTTCAATAATTTGCGGGATTTCGGAGAAGGTTGGAGAAATTCGACCTTCACAAAGCGACTATGATGTAGAGCTTGTTAGGCCTTACCCGAAGAATTGGCAAATTTGCTCACGTCGCTCCTTCACGAAAGTCTAACTTACGTTTTTTATACCTTAAGTTTTCGAAGATCGTTTCCATTTTTTTCTTTTTTTGAAACGGGGAATCACAGAAACCCAATAAATTAATCTAAAAGCCAAGCGAGATTTTATGGACCGTTATTTTTACGGTTATTATACCAAGTATAAGGTTGACCTTCGTTTTTTTTTTGTGAATAAACACATAAATGATTATTAGGGAAACGGTTTTTGCGATAAATTAGAAATTAATTCGCCAACAACAAGTTGAATTTATGGAATTTTTTGATGAAGATAATTTTTATAATAACTTAAAGCTTTTTATTGAAAATAAAGCTATTTGCTCATAACTAAATTCTTGGACGTCCAAACGAGGGAAGAAATAAAAGATTAGAAAAAGGACCTAAACAAAAATTTAACAGAAAATAAATTTAAAAGGATACGAAAAACAATAAATTAATGAAACCTGAAGATATAAATTAATTAAGTTTTAAAAGCATTTTTGTTATAATAAATATCCTATAATTAATTCTACTAATTCTTCTACATGTATATAATCAATATTACTCGGGAAAATTTACACAATACTAATAAATTATTGATCAAACTTACGATTAACAATCGAAATAAATTAAATGAACTTTGTTAGGTGATTTCTCAAACATTTCTTATTCCAGAAAATAAGCATTAATTTTATAAATTTTGAAAAATATACATCAATCTAGCACTGAATAACAATTAAAACTAGAGTCGGCTATACCCGAAACTTTCTAGTTTTAGTTTTACACTATTACTATTACCAGGGATAGTGATAGACATCAGAGATCTGTCTAGTGTTAGTTCTAGTTTCACACTAACACTATCACTGGAACTACCACTAGATCTAGATCTAGAAACATTCGGATTTAGCCGCACATCTCAAGACGGCTAAACCCGAATGATTCTAGTTCTAGATTTTGTGTTCTACTTTTAGTGATAGTGCAAAACTAGAACTAACACTAGACCTAGAACTCGCAAGATTTGGGTTTAGCCGTGCGTCTAAAGACGCACGGCTAAACCCGAAACTTTCTAGTTCTAGGTCTAGTGTTAGTTCTAGTTTTAATTCAATAATAATATGCAACACAGTGATATCTAATGCTAACTAGCACTACCTAGCATTGTCACTAGAACTAACATTTGACTTAGAACTAGAAACATTCGGGTTTAGCCGTCTTAAGAAATGCAGGACTAAACCCGAATGTTTCTAGTTCTAAGTCAAGTGTTAATTCTAGTTTGAGTTTAATAAAGATATACAACAACCTAACAGATTTGGAGGATTTTAAAGTATCCATTGATCACAAATGTATAACATTAATGCTTATTTTCTAGTGTAAGAAGATGCACGGCTTAGCCGGAATATTTCTAGTTCTAGTGTTAGTTCTAGTGATAGTGTTAAGTTAATTCTAGTTTTAGTTGTTATTGACCGTCAAGTTGTATATTTTAGATCTAGAAACATTCGGATTTAGCCGCACATCTTTCAAGACGGCTAAACCCGAATGATTCTAGTTCTAGATTTTGTGTTCTAGTTTTAGTGATAGTGCAAAACTAGAACTAGCACTAGACCTAGAACTCGGAAGATTTGGGTTTAGCCCGGCTTAACCGGAAAATTTCTAGATCTAGTTCTAGTGCTAGTTGTAGTGATAGTGTTAAGTTAATTCTAGTTTTAGTTGTTATTGACCGTCAAGTTGTATATTTTAGATCTAGAAACATTCGGATTTAGCCGCACATCTTTCAAGACGGCTAAACCCGAATGATTCTAGTTCTAGATTTTGTGTTCTAGTTTTAGTGATAGTGCAAAACTAGAACTAGCACTAGACCTAGAACTCGGAAGATTTGGGTTTAGCCCGGCTTAACCGGAAAATTTCTAGATCTAGTTCTAGTGCTAGTTGTAGTGATAGTGTTAAGTTAATTCTAGTTTTAGTTGTTATTGACCGTCAAGTTGTATATTTTAGATCTAGAAACATTCGGATTTAGCCCCACATCTTTCAAGACGGCTAAACCCGAATGATTCTAGTTCTAGGTCTTGTGTTCTAGTTTTAGTGATAGTGCAAAACTAGAACTAACACTAAACCCGAAACTTTCTAGTTCTAGGTCTAGTGTTAGTTCTAGTTTTAATTCAATANTCGGAGCAATCCGAAATCTTTGATATTTAGGTTATTTTGACAATGATATACCTACGTTGGCTAGCTTGCCTGGCGTCTGTCAGAGATATTTAGAAAAAACGATTTCAGTTTCATTTTTCTTTTCTTTTAGGTTGTTTGGTTATTACTTAAACAACTTTTAACTGCTTGAAACGTTTTATTTTATTTTCAGATATTTAATTATGTACAAAAACTTTTTGCAGAGAAAATCAACTTAATAATTGTTCAAAATGTTGTCCGTTATTAGCTAAACAATTTTCAAAAACTTCCCTTTGAATTCCACGGCAAGCTGCAGTAATTCTCTGACGAAGTTCTTCTAAATTTTGAGGTTGAGGGGTAAATACAACAGACTTTAAATGACCCCATAAAAAAAAGTCTAATGGCGTCAAATNATGCAACACAGTGATATCTAATGCTAACTAGCACTACCTAGCATTGTCACTAGAACTAACATTTGACCTAGAAATAGAAACATTTGGGTTTAGCCGTCTTAAGAAATGCAGGACTAAACCCGAATATTTCTAGTTCTAAATCAAGTGTTAATTCTAGTTTGAGTTCAATAAAGATATACAACAACCTAACAGATTTGGAGGATTTTAAAGTATCCACTGATCACAAATGTATAAAATTAATGCTTATTTTCTAGTGTAAGAAGACGCACGGCTTAACCGGAAAATTTCTAGATCTAGTTCTAGTGATAATGTTAAGTTAATTCTAGTTTTAGTTGTTATTGACCGTCAAGTTGTATATTTTAAACATTTCAAACTTGTTTAAAACGCCATGCATATAAATGTGATGTAATAAAAGGCCAAAATACACCTTTCGTGTAAATACACCGAATACCCACTTTTTAAGCGAAAGAATAATATTCCTTCAAAGGCCCCAAAAATCAATTACGTATTAAAACAACTAAACCCAAACGTTAATGAAAAAGATGTTGATTAATTTAAATTCTATTACAAATCGATATACAGGGTGTTCATTTCAAAACTTTCCACCTCAATTTCTGTAAATCCGGAAGTTTAAAAAGAAAATCGCAGAAATAGGTAAAGAATAAAACCAAGGGGGACAACTTTTTATGCAAAAATTGACTCACTCACTTCAACCCCCCGCCGCCAGAAACCAACCCCTTAAAAATCTTAAATGGAAAGGGGTGTCAAGTGATACCTCATTTTAAAGGTCTTTTAAGGTACTACATGTTAGTATTTATTTTTTTTAAATTGATCGATTCGTTTTCGAAATTTTTGCGAAAATCTTTGTTTTGTATTTCCCGCTTTAATTAATATTAAAAACTTTAATCACCTTCTTAAAAGCAAGAATAAGTAATCTTTTATTATTAATTTATAAAATTAAATTACCATGTTCGTTTTTACAACGACCATTAAACCTTTATTATTTCGGAGCAATCGGAAATATTTAAGAAAACTAAACACGTATAATTATGAATTAAACTAAATTTTATTGAAAGTATTTTACATTAAACCTGTATGAAAATTACTCTTGACTCGAATGGCCAAAAAAAGGAAAAAAAGAGACGAAATTTTTCTCTTTCTATAAACGAGTTATAGGCAGGCTCACAGTGCGAGAAAAGAATAAAATAAAAGTGCAATTCTAAACATAAGTTTATTTGGTTATTACTTAAACAACTTTGTGTTATCCACTTAACAAAGTTATTTAAATAAAACAGCAATAATGGTTTACAGTTTGCAGGAAAGGATTGAAATTGTATTAATGTATGGATCCCAAAATGAATGTGCTCGACGAACTGCCGCAGTTTTTAATGAAAGGCATCCAGATCATGAAGAAATTCACTCAGACTGGGTCCGTTGCCAACATAAAACATAATGAGTCGAGAGTTTTGAATGAAACCGCTCAACTGGAAGTGTTGGGTCATTTCGGTATCAACCCCAATACTTCATTGCGTCAGGTATCTCGTGCAACTGGTATATCCTTGGGTTCTGTTCATAAAGTTGTAAAACTTCACAAATTCCATCCTTATAAATTGAAAATACATCAAGAGCTAACTGAAGACGATTTTGACAGGAGAATACAGTTTTGTGAAGAAGTGACCACTATTATTAATAATAACAACGTTTTTGTGAAAAATATCTGCTTTAGTGATGAATGCACTTTTTCTTTAAATGGATTTGTAAATAAACATAACTGCAGATATTGGAGTAATGAAAACCCTCATCTGACTGTAGAAGGGCATACACAATATCCTGAAAAAGTTAATGTATGGGCCGGCATTTTGGGAGACCAAGTGATTGGTCCAGTGTTTATCGATGGAAATTTAAACGGCGAAGTGTACTTGGATATGTTAGAAAATACTATCAATCCACTAATTACGGAAGCTCTCGAGAATCAGTTGGATAGAGAAGAAAATGCCTTACTTGATGAGAATGAATTACATTTTCAACAAGACGGAGCTCCTCCTCACTATGTTCTCCCAGTACGACAGTGGTTAGATAATACGTTTCCAAACAGATGGATAGGACGAAGAGGTCCTATAGAATGGCCAGCCAGATCACCAGATTTGACGCCATTAGACTTTTTTTTATGGGGTCATTTAAAGTCTGTTGTATTTACCCCTCAACCTCAAAATTTAGAAGAACTTCGTCAGAGAATTACTGCAGCTTGCCGTGGAATTCAAAGGGAAGTTTTTGAAAATGTGCGCCGTAGTTTTGAACAACGGTTGTACCATTGTTTAGCTAATAACGGACAACACTTTGAACAATTATTAAGTTGATTTTCTCTGCAAAAAGTTTTTGTACATAATTAAATAACTGAAAATAAAATAGAACGTTTCAAGCAGTTAAAAGTTGTTTAAGTAATAACCAAATAAACCTAAAAGAAAAGAAAAATGAAACAGAAATCGTTTTTTCTAAATATCTCTGACAGACGCCAGGCAAGCTAGCCAACGTAGGTATATCATTGTCAAAATAACCTAAATATCAAAGATTTCGGATTGCTCCGAAATAATAAAGGTTTAATGGTCGTTGTAAAAACGAACATGGTAATTTAATTTTATAAATTAATAATAAAAGATTACTTATTCTTGCTTTTAAGAAGGTGATTAAAGTTTTTAATATTAATTAAAGCGGGAAATACAAAACAAAGATTTTCGCAAAAATTTCGAAAACGAATCGTTCAATTTAAAAAAAAAAAATACTAACATGTAGTACCTTAAAAGACCTTTAAAATGAGGTATCACTTGACACCCCTTTCCATTTAAGATTTTTAAGGGGTTGGTTTCTGGCGGCGGGGGGTTGAAGTGAATGAGTCAATTTTTGCAAAAAAAGTTGTCCCCCTTGGTTTTATTCTTTACCTATTTCAGCGATTTTCTTTTTAAACTTCCGGATTTACAGAAATTGAGGTGGAATGTTTTGAAATGAACACCCTGTATATTCAGTCCAGTTACTCTCTAGTGAGCGACCAGTAAAAAAACATATTGTCTAGAATTGATTTAAAACTTAAGGGCAAATAATAAAGGTACTTGATATAGTTAGTCAAATACGTATATTACAAATGAGGAAAAAAGGGAGATTGTTGTTAAATGAGAACTGCTTAACTCTGTAGACGATAGTGAAGACTGTAATAAACAGGAGAATATTAAAATTGCTCCTGATCATACAATTTGGAAAAGAAAATCGAAACAAGCATCATTACTCGAAGACCACGTCTTCATACTATTTTCATATACAGTGTATCCCCGGATAGGTGAAACGACTCTTATAAAACGTAAATTTTTTTTTCGATATTAATTGTCATTTTTTGGGGTTTGGCCCTGCTTGATTAAAGACTAATTTTGAACATATTTTCAAGTTTTAAAAAACAAGTGAGCCTGGACGGTGAAAGAAAAACTCTTTGTGGCAGGTAAAGTACCTTTTCTGTTTACAGTACGTGAAAGTGTTACTAAAAAGTTTTGTTTAGAATGAAGAACTATGGCCATATGCAAATTTTCGGAATGATCGGCCTACTTTGGTAAAAATCTTTTTACCTGACAGAAGGAGTTTTCGCTTCAGTGTCAGCACTCACTTGTTTTTTAAAACTTGAAAATATGTTCAAAATTAGTCTTTCACCAAGCAGGGCTAATCCCCAAAAAATGACAATTAATATCGAAAAAAATTTACATGTTATAAGAGTCGTTTCACCTATCTGGGGACACACTGTATATTCGATATGATATTTATCATATACAGGTGTTCATTTCAAAACTTTCCACCTCAATTTCTGTAAATCCGGAAGTTTAAAAAGAAAATCGTTGAAATAGGTAAAGAATAAAACCAAGGGAGACAATGTATAAATCGATATGATAAAATGAAATAAACCTAAATTTTAAGTTGTCGATGAATTTATTACTCCATGAAGAAAATTTGGAGATAAACATCCTTTTAAAACTTTTAATACAGTTTCTTTTAAAAATTGTCCTAGTTTCTAACATCGCTAATATATTTTCTTAAACCGACAAAATTTTAAATTTTATTTTCCAATACTTTTTCCATTACTAGAATTTTTAGTTATCACCATATCGTTATCACCTTTACCTATAAGTCCAATTACACCAGGAATTTATCCACGAAATGTGACGATTACGCGTTAACAGTTGTGTGCAATCTTGGAATTCCAACAGTATCAAAATATGTTTCTTTTAAAAACCTTGAAATTTAAAACGTTAAAAAAAACCGCTAAAAAATTTTAATTTTAACGGCCCATTTTGTTTTTTAATGTAGTTTGGTTAATCGTGTAACTTTATTAGTTGCAACCAACCCCCCAGATTTAATTTTGTGTCTTTGTAGGGTGGTGAACAAAGGAAAGGGAGGTGTTTTATTGAATTTAGTCGCCGTCACCAATGAAATTCGATGGAGAAATTGGTGGAGATAGAAATGGAGGCAATTTTCTCCTTTCTTTTGTTGATTACCCAAAAAAATGTGTCTTAGAAAATATTTTTTGAACAAATTATTATATAAACTGGTTTGAGTTAAATTGTTGCTGATTTTTTCATCTACACATTATTCTTTTTGTTTGATTTATTTTCTATCCCAATTCTTTTATTCGGGCGGAAATATGAATTTATGTATGTAATTAGAGCATAAAACCCAGATTCCAATTACCTTTAGGTCGTAAATTAATTATATTAATACAATATCGATTAAATTATTTCTTGTAAACAGTGTTATGCCATCGTCAATATGAATTTACTTTATTGATTGTTTAAAGTGTATAGGAAGGATGGTCACAAATACCGTTTCAATTTAATTTGATCACTGAAATGGAAATTAAAAAATGTTTTCCTTATAATCGCTTTATTACAATGATGGTAATAATAGGGTGGGTATGGTTATGCGGGGAAGGATAAAGTGAAAGGTATTTCAAACATTTTGGGGGTTTATCGAATTTTCCCATCATCATCATCGTTTATTTAGATAATTTTGGGGAGCTAAATACCCACCGTCGTAAGTTTCGGTATAATATCCGTTAGTTTAACAAAAATTTTCGTTCTACATTTCGATGGCAAACACGAACTTCCGTCGAAAATAGAAAAAAATATTCCAGTTTCGGTAATTTGATACAATAGAAATGCAAATCTCAAATAACTTACTAAATTCTTTAATTTAAGTACCTTTCAACGAAAGTATTGAGTGCTAAATAAAAATATATGATTCTATATTTATCAAAGATCCTTAATAAAAGATCTTTGCGGTTGGCGTCACGCCCACTCATTTTGAATGAAATGTGAAAAGAGGGTCTAAAGTTGTAAATCTCGTAACGTCTCCTCAAGATTAAATTAAAGTTCACCCTTCGGAAGCATTCGTCGATTTGGATTAACGCTTCCGCCAACCCACGGATATAATCCAATACTCCTAACTATAAAATTGAATTTAAAAAAAAAGCTCCAAATTTCAACCTTTACAGTCAGGAAGTTTCCCGGTGAAAATCGATGACGAGCACGGTTTTGCACGAAATTTGCTACTTTGCACGTTATATTCGCCAAATTTCAATTAGGTCTTCGTAGATAATTACGACCTTAAGGCTATAATAAACCGGATTTTATCGTGGAAGGTTTTAAGTGTAGGTTATAAAACCTCTAACATGTGTATAGAAAAAGTTTAAAATCGTATAAAATATTTAAATGAACTATTTTGAGTGGTTTTAGCACTAAAGTAGGCATTTAATTTATGTGGCAAGATTTACCTTGTAAAACTTTCGAAAATTTTGTTTCGTAGTCACCTTGGAGTTAATTTCAAGATTATAAATGTTAATTCGGCTTTTAATACGGTTATAAGATGTTTAGACACTCTTTCGACGTTTTTTAATAGTTTTTCAGCATCTCCATTGAAAAAAATTATATTACAAGAAGTGGAATCAGTTTCTAGTTTCTTCGAATGTTTCTAGTTCTAGATCTAGTGTTAGTTCTACTGTTAGTTGCATAAAAATATATAAAAATCTAGCGCTGAATAATAATTAAAACTAGAACTAACACTATTACTATGTAGAACTAACACTATACCTAGAATTAGAATCATTTGTGTTTAGCAGTTCTTAGAGTCTCCTAAGACGAAGGATTCTAAACTTCTAAGAAGAAATTTTCTAGTTCTACGTCTAGAACTAACACTAGAACTAGAATTAACACTAAATCTAGAACTAGAAACATTCGGACAAAATTCCAAACATGGGAAATATTCCGGACAATGTTCCATTGAAAAAACTAATAATACAAGAAGTGTAACCACCTTCCAGTTCATGGAAGGTGGTGCGTCTGAAGACGCACGGCTAAACCCGAAACTTTCTAGTTCTAGGTCTAGTGTTAGTTCTACATAGTAATAGTGTTAGTGTAGTTCTCTGTGTCTCTCTGTGTCTACTCTACTCTGTGTCTACTGTTACCAGAAGACTTGATTTTGCTGTCAGAAAACCAAATTCTATTGTCAGAAGACTAGATATTATCAATGGTGTAAATCCTTCTCATACAACATAAGACAGTCTCACCAGAAGACGAAATATTGCTGGTAGAAGATTACGTATTGCTAGGAAAAGACTAGATATTGTAAATGAATCACATCTTTCTTAAAAAAACTACACCCTACTGCTAAAAAACGAAATAATGTTACCAGAAGACTTGACTTTGCTGTCAGAAAACCAAATTCTATTGTCAGAATACTAGATATTACCAATGGTGCAAATCCTTGTCATAGAACATAACACAGTCTCATCAGAAGACGAAATACTGTTGGTAGAAGACCAGATATTGCTGAAAAAGACTAGATATTGCTGGCAGAAGACTAAGTATTGCTAGTGAAAGATAGATATTGCAAATGAAGCACGTCATTCTTACACAAGACTACACACTACTATTAAAAATCGAAATACTGTTAGCAGAGGACTTAATATTACTGTCAGAAGACCAAATTTTGTTGTTAGAAGACTAGATATTGCCAATGGTACAAATCCTTCTCATAGAACATAACACAGTCTCTCCAGAAGACGAACTACTGTTGGTAGAAGAATAGATATTGCTGAAAAAGACTAGATATTGCTGGCAGAAGACTACTTATTGCTAGTAAAAGACTAGATGTTGTAAATGAACCACATCTTTCTTAAAAAAAACTACAGATTACTGCTAAAAAACGAAATACTGTTACCAGAAGACTTGGCATTAAGACTCTAAGCTTAAGCTCTACTTAAGCTATGGCGACAATGAGCAAAAAGAAAGGAAGAAGAGAGCAACCTGGTTTGATAAAGAATGCAGAAGGACGATAGGAGATGATACTACGAAAATCTGGGATTATGACAGTGATATATACAGTATACAGTAGCAGCGATGCGAATCCAGAACCAACTAACAGATCTCGAAAGACTTAAAACAAGGAGACACGTTTGGCTCAAACCCTATTCTGGCTACGAATACATAGGTACTAAGACAGATAGACATCGGAAAGGAAACCTAGTAACCAATGAGACCTTTCAACTGGTTGCCTATGCAGATGAAATTATTGTGGCAAGAATGGAGGAAGAGATATTGCCCAAGAGTATCTTGGATAGACGAATGTACGGGAAAAGACCAAGGGGAAGTGAATGACATTGGCAAAAGATAAATTGGTGCGGAGGCAGAAAATAAAGGAGGTCAAGGTCCAATTTGATCTATAGCCTCATAAGAAGAAGAAGAAAAAGATTAAAGCAGTATCAATGCTGTGAGGATAAGACAGAAAGAACATTAAAAGCTACAGAAATGAATTACTAGCTTGAAGATCTAGATTGAAAAGGATTAGAAACGATCAAAGTGAAAATTTGTAAACCTCAAACATAAGTATAACAGTTTGAGATAAAAGTGATGATTTTGAAAACGCCATAAAAGCACTTTCTTAGAACCCACTCTTAGTTTATTGAATAGGATAAGATTACAAAAAAAAATTTACCACCTCGTTAAATTTTCATAGTCGTCTGTGAGTATGAGTTTTTCACTTTTCTCGGTTTTCCATAATTTAATTTAACACGAATCTTCTTTTTAGAGTCTAGACAAAAAAGATTGTCTTTGTCGTCTGGGCTTAGAAAAAAAAAATAATGTAATATCTACACAAAAAAGAACCACCCTATGTGCTCACACGAACGACCTTTTCTTTATTGAATAATCACAAAAAAAAAGTTATAAAAAATGTAATCCAATAAATAGTCTATTCTGGTAGAAGAAATTACAACAAATTTGAATTTTTCCTTTGTAATTTCCAAAGTGAAACTTTTAACTTTTCTTTCTGTACTATGGGTGCTTTTGAAAGAGATAACGTGAGGTAAATTTTAAGTGCAATGTAAACTTGCGGATTCTTTTTCTACTCGAAAAGTAATAATAACGGAACAAAAAAATAAAAACCTTTTTATTTCTTAAGTTAACAACGAATCCTCGCTGTTTCGAGAACTTTAATTGCATTGGAAGCTGTACGAGCTTTCAGAACGAAACTTGAATTGCTCAGGGAAAGAATCACGTGTATTAAATAAAAAAATAATGATAAAAGACTTTTTTTAAACTTACCGTTAAATACATAAATTTTCCTAATGTTAATAACACTTTTGAAATGTTCAACACTATTATTAATAAAAATAATCATTTTCTTATAATTATAAAAGTTCGTTTTCATAACAATAACAACATTAATTTTAATAAATTTTATTACTTAATTTTTTTAAAGTTTGATATATTTTTTTGGGGTTATTTTGGTTTTGTAACTTACGCGCGCGCTTTCATCATATATTTCAACACTAGTGCTGTTCGCAGCGCGAGCGAAGTACTACTGCCATTGATAAAGAACTCTCCTCCAGGAGGTTTAGCGCGAGTCTTGCGCAGGATATCCTGCTGAACATGAAACCATCTAAGTTCCACCCATTATATATCCTCGAAACTACTCGTTTCATTCTCAAAAAAAGCATTGTCTTTAACAACTTCTATTTTTCAACATTTTCAGTGATTACGATATTTTTATTGGAACAAAGACACATAAACTAAAGATTTTGTCTTTTTCTTTTCGATATAACGATTTTTTTTTTGGTTTGATTTATTTTAGAAGGGTAATGTTATCAATAATTGTAGTCGAGATTTTAAATGTAATGGAACGTGTAAATTTTGGTTCATGAATAGTCAATTAGAACGAATTTAACACCATCTATGCTCCCATTACGAACATTCCCTATGTTCTAATTAGCCGGTTTTGGGTTAATTGGAACGATTAATTTATTTGATGTAGGTAGAACCAAAGAGATTTCAACTGATAAAATCAATTGAATTGATTATAATTTTTCAAAAAATTGATTTAATATAGAATTTATTAATATTCGAATAATGAGCGAGAAATGTTTCACTCGTCTCTGGATTGTTGATTGATGCAGAATCAAGTAATTCTATTTCTCTTGGTCGCTGGTGGGTAGAGTTATAAGATAATGCAACTTCTTCACATGACAACATTCAAACATGATGGAGAAGATCGAAGCATTTTCTTTGAAATCCATTAGCCCTTAATAAAAACCAAACTAGTCAACATCGAAGCAAAATATACCAGAGGTCATTTCCAAACTAGCCTTAGGCTGGTCATATACGTAGAGGTGTACCACAGAGGCANTCTACTTAAGCTATGGCGACAATGAGCAAAAAGAAAGGAAGAAGAGAGCAACCTGGTTTGATAAAGAATGCAGAAGGACGATAGGAGATGATACTACGAAAATCTGGGATTATGACAGTGATATATACAGTATACAGTAGCAGCGATGCGAATCCAGAACCAACTAACAGATCTCGAAAGACTTAAAACAAGGAGACACGTTTGGCTCAAACCCTATTCTGGCTACGAATACATAGGTACTAAGACAGATAGACATCGGAAAGGAAACCTAGTAACCAATGAGACCTTTCAACTGGTTGCCTATGCAGATGAAATTATTGTGGCAAGAATGGAGGAAGAGATATTGCCCAAGAGTATCTTGGATAGACGAATGTACGGGAAAAGACCAAGGGGAAGTGAATGACATTGGCAAAAGATAAATTGGTGCGGAGGCAGAAAATAAAGGAGGTCAAGGTCCAATTTGATCTATAGCCTCATAAGAAGAAGAAGAAAAAGATTAAAGCAGTATCAATGCTGTGAGGATAAGACAGAAAGAACATTAAAAGCTACAGAAATGAATTACTAGCTTGAAGATCTAGATTGAAAAGGATTAGAAACGATCAACGTGAAAATTTGTAAACCTCAAACATACGTATAACAGTTTGAGATAAAAGTGATGATTTTGAAAACGCCATAAAAGCACTTTCTTAGAACCCACTCTTAGTTTATTGAATAGGATAAGATTACAAAAAAAAATTTACCACCTCGTTAAATTTTCATAGTCGTCTGTGAGTATGAGTTTTTCACTTTTCTCGGTTTTCCATAATTTAATTTAACACGAATCTTCTTTTTAGAGTCTAGACAAAAAAGATTGTCTTTGTCGTCTGGGCTTAGAAAAAAAAAATAATGTAATATCTACACAAAAAAGAACCACCCTATGTGCTCACACGAACGACCTTTTCTTTATTGAATAATCACAAAAAAAAAGTTATAAAAAATGTAATCCAATAAATACTCTATTCTGGTAGAAGAAATTACAACAAATTTAAATTTTTCCTTTGTAATTTCCAAAGTGAAACTTTTAACTTTTCTTTCTGTACTATGGGTGCTTTTGAAAGAGATAACGTGAGGTAAATTTTAAGTGCAATGTAAACTTGCGGATTCTTTTTCTACTCGAAAAGTAATAATAACGGAACAAAAAAATAAAAACCTTTTTATTTCTTAAGTTAACAACGAATCCTCGCTGTTTCGAGAACTTTAATTGCATTGGAAGCTGTACGAGCTTTCAGAACGAAACTTGAATTGCTCAGGGAAAGAATCACGTGTATTAAATAAAAAAATAATGATAAAAGACTTTTTTTAAACTTACCGTTAAATACATAAATTTTCCTAATGTTAATAACACTTTTGAAATGTTCAACACTATTATTAATAAAAATAATCATTTTCTTACAATTATAAAAGTTCGTTTTCATAACAATAACAACATTAATTTTAATAAATTTTATTACTTAATTTTTTTAAAGTTGATATATTTTTTTGGGGTTATTTTGGTTTTGTAACTTACGCGCGCGCTTTCATCATATATTTCAACACTAGTGCTGTTCGCAGCGCGAGCGAAGTACTACTGCCATTGATAAAGAACTCTCCTCCAGGAGGTTTAGCGCGAGTCTTGCGCAGGATATCCTGCTGAACATGAAACCATCTAAGTTCCACCCATTATATATCCTCGAAACTACTCGTTTCATTCTCAAAAAAAGCATTGTCTTTAACAACTTCTATTTTTCAACATTTTCAGTGATTACGATATTTT
Organism: Onthophagus taurus; assembly: GCF_000648695.1. Lineage (NCBI taxonomy): Eukaryota > Metazoa > Arthropoda > Insecta > Coleoptera > Scarabaeidae > Onthophagus > Onthophagus taurus. The sequence continues at coordinate 50,486 of NW_019281091.1, forward strand.
TATTGGAACAAAGACACATAAACTAAAGATTTTGTCTTTTTCTTTTCGATATAACGATTTTTTTTTTGGTTTGATTTATTTTTGAAGGGTAATGTTATCAATAATTGTAGTCGAGATTTTAAATGTAATGGAACGTGTAAATTTTGGTTCATGAATAGTCAATTAGAACGAATTTAACACCATCTATGCTCCCATTACGAACATTCCCTATGTTCTAATTAGCCGGTTTGGGTTAATTGGAACGATTAATTTATTTGATGTAGGTAGAACCAAAGAGATTTCAACTGATAAAATCAATTGAATTGATTATAATTTTTCAAAAAATTGATTTAATATAGAATTTATTAATATTCGAATAATGAGCGAGAAATGTTTCACTCGTCTCTGGATTGTTGATTGATGCAGAATCAAGTAATTCTATTTCTCTTGGTCGCTGGTGGGTAGAGTTATAAGATAATGCAACTTCTTCACATGACAACATTCAAACATGATGGAGAAGATGGAAGATTCTTTGAAATCCATTAGCCCTTAATAAAAACCAAACTAGTCAACATCGAAGCAAAATATACCAGAGGTCATTTCCAAACTAGCCTTAGGCTGGTCATATACGTAGAGGTGTACCACAGAGGCATACCCCAGAGTCAAACAGCAGAGGGTTACCTCAAGAGGTGAGGAGCCTACACACGCAGCTGTCTACCTCTGCCGCCAGTTGAACTCATGACTTCCACACGAGTAGATGACGCGATCGCGATTGTCGGTTTAGTGTTAGCTACTAGTGTTAAGAATAAAAGGAAATGCCGCAAAACATGGAGTTATTAAAAAGAAATCGGTACACTTACGTCAATTTGTTACAAGATTTGAGAGAAGAAGTAGACTATCGCAACTAGTTGAGAATGGATGAAACATTGTACCAAGAATTGCTTACGTTGGTGTCTCCTCACACCCAAAAGCGCGATAACGTTATGAGAACTGCAATTCCTCCGCAAGAAAGGTTAACAGCTACCTTAAGATTTTTTTGCAACAAGGCGGTCATATGAATGCGTTAAATATTCAACAACAATATCACCCCAAGCTTTCAGTCGCATAATTCCAGAAGATTCCAGAAGCATTATACAACGTTCTAAGAAAAGATTATCTTCAGGTATGTACAATTAAACATTCAATAACATTTAACATCATTCCTATTAAACGAAGATATAACAGGATCATGTTTGCAACAAATGCTTTTCAAGTGAAGCACGGTGTACTTCTTGTGCTTCCTGGAGTGGTGGATGTTCTCCGCTACGACGAACATCTTGTAGTTGATAGTGTGATGAAGTACCCAACACTCACGCCCAACATTTGTTCTCATATGCTTCGAATAGTAAGTTGTTAATCTGTTCTTCCACTATCAAGCTTTGACGTTTTTCCAAGCCTCTCATTCTCATTCTTCCAAAAAGATCATATCGATCTTCCACTGGAGGTTTTTTGAAAAAAGTCTAAATTTGATAAAAAGTGAAGTCCAGGAAAAACATTTAAATGAAATAAACTAAATGCAAATTAAAACATTTACGCAAATTAAACAGAGGAAAACACAAAAAATAATGATTTGTTAATTCCGCCTGGCTCGACTCCAGAGGTCTGTTCGTCTCTGGAGTTTAATCGCACGTAGTGGCACACACGTCGAGGTTTATCTCTTGAGGCGAACAGTAACAGGCAAATCACTGCGGTACACCTCTACGTGTATGGCCGGCCTTACTCAACATATTTAATTGGAACGAATGACCGGAACGAATGACATTTCAAAATAAACATCCCTTCACTGTATAATTTGCGTTTCAAAAGAAAACTGACCTATCCTAACATTCCTTCACGCTATAATTGGGGTTCAAAAGAAAACCGACATTCCTTCAAACTATAATTGTGGTTTCAAAAGAAAATTGATCTTTCCTATCATTCCTAGAACAAGGAAGATCAATCGAGAAAAGGATTTTAGATATGACTAGTTTAAGATTTCAAATATTAATTCATATAGTTACTATGTTCAAAGAGATATCTAATTAAAACTAGAACTAACACTAACATTATCATTAGAACTAACACTAGACCTACACTAGAATCTTCCGGGTTAAGCCGTGCGTCTTTTAAAAAATTTTTTGTCGTTTCAGATACCACGTGGTTACATCAGAAACAAGTTCGAAGTCACTTCGAACTTCGAGTTTAGCCGTCTTGAGACGCAAGACTAGTGTTAGTTCTAGTTTTAGTTGTTATTTAGCGTTAGATTGTTGTAACTAGACCTAAAACTAGAAATATTCGCCGTCTAGAGTCTAGAGAGACGTACAGCTAAACCCGAAAGTTTCTAGTTCTAGTGTTAGTTCTAGTCATAGTACTAGTGAAAGTCTTCGTACTTATACAGTGCGTTCACGATGAAAGGAATAAATTCGATAAAATTTTAACAACAGGGCCGTTAAATATTTTTTTTATTGGCTTAATCGAAAGTTTTTTAAAATTGATTGACCCTATATTTTTTAATTTTTGATTTTGAGGCTTAGTTTTTCCAAAAAAAAATAATAAAGTTTAAAATTACAGGGTGCGAACTCCAAAGTACGTCACTCAGATTTGAGCATACGATTGGAGCTCCAAAATACGTCACTCAGATTTGAACGTACGATTGGATTAATAAAATTCTTGGAGAGAGACAATGCTACGAATCTTATGCGCTAGAAGAAAACAGAAGACCAATAATTAAATTGTACAATTTTTTGTAATTATTACAAAAATTAAACAATTTTCGAAAGTGAAAACGTTACTAATCCGCCTAATTTAATTTATATTATTTTCCTTCTCGATCCGCTGCTGCTACAGACTGAAGACGTCACTTTACTCATTCTAACCTGAAAAACAAGTTCTGCTAACTTCTACATTCGCCGACGTAGCGTTTACTCTAGAAGGAAAAATATTAAAATTTAAGATTTAATTTGGAAATACAACCGGTTTTTCCACACGGCCATCTTTACAACGAATGACGGCGTCCTTTTATGTCCGAGTTCTCGTTGATAATTACCTTGATTTGAAAGAGTTGAAGTTGAATTGAAGAAACAGCGTTATCTCGAGGATGAGACCCCGTTATAAATTCTGTGACCATCCTCTTCTTTAAACATAACCTAGTACTTGTTCAATATTTTGATGTTTTTTGACTGTGTGACTTTAAGTAAATCGTTTTAACATTATAAATCTCACAAGGTCCTTACATATCTGACGTCGTGCCTGAAGAAGACAGCTAAGCTGTCGAAACATTGTAGCACCAATTGCAAATAATAAAATTATATCATCGTTAACCTGATTTTTAATTTTTCATCACTCTCAACGATGAGCATGGAAGCCATCATAGCCATAATTTAATTTAGATTATCGATTTTTTGAAAGACGGTCTTGCTAATCGATTAACCTTAACGGCGTTATTGCTCTTCGACAAAAATGCTCGAAGTGGTTTTAAAATTTTCTTTAAATCTTTCCGTTTGGGCGGAAGTGATAACTTTTTTAAGAGGAGAGTTAGATAATCTTTTCAGTAAACCCCCATGATCAGGTTTATTATTATTATTGTTAGGTTAATTACCAAAAACTCAAAAATTAAATAAAACAGATGAAAACAACTAACGTGAAAAATAAACTCAACTTAAAGCAAAAAAACTCAAAAACTGCCGCCCATCTACTTCATGATATTTACGAAGTCGAACAATTATTGACTCCTGGACATTCTTCAACATTGCGGAAGGATTTAAACGAATCTCGTTATGTATCCGTTCTTTAAGGTCCTGTTAAAATAGACTTTGGATTTTAAACAGACCTACAAGATAAAGTCTAATGGGGTTATATCGGGTGATCTAGACGGCCAATCGATACCTCCACTCCTTCCGATCCATCTTTTAGTGAAAGTCGCATCTAAAAACCGTCGAACATTGAGTGCATAGTGTGGAGTCGCACTATCTTTCTGGAACTACATTTGGTTATCTGGTCACGATCCTCTTGATTGGGGAAGATGGCAACTACAGCGGGATTCAATTCTAATTGAAGAAACTCTAAATAGATCTACGGTACAGGTTCCGTAAGGTAGGTAACAGAATTCGGGTACCAACAATTCCCACCCACACATTAACTTACTGTGGATGCTGAGTATATTCTTCCAGCATTCAATGTAGATTTTCTGTCTCCCAGTACCTACAATTTTGTCTATTAACAGACCCCTTAATGATGAACTTCGCCGTCTTCTAATTATTTCCTCTCAGAATTGGACACTTCGGTCAAAGTTATCTTCTAGTAATTCCTGCACTAAGTGTGATTTGTAAGGGTGGTACTTACCCACTCGCAAGGTAGTTGAAACGGTTCCTAATCTAACATCAAAGTCCCGTGATATTAGTCTCTGAGTGACATGCGGATTTTCTTCAGTTTAGTATCTTCCGAAACTTTATCTGGGCACCGTTTTGGTAAATCCCTGACGTGGCCAAACTTTCTACATTTCTTTTCAATCTTACTCATTGTCAGAGTGGATTGGGCAATTGGCGGACGGTTGGGATATCTTGCATTAAATAAATTAACAATTTCTTCATGTTTCGATCGCCGAAGCCAATCATGATAAGAATTTCTATTCGTTGTTTTTCACTTAAACGCATCGTGAACTATCAGTTTGATGGGCAATATCGATAAGAAACACTTACAACAGTTTTGACAGATTATACGTTAACTATTATTTTTCAATAGTCGTACTTATAAGCCAACTCCATGAAAATATACAGAATGTTGCATTTGACATAAATAAGTTACAATCACTTCCGTCCAAACCAGAAGAATTGGTAATATTTTATCAAATTTATTTCATCATGAACGCACTGTATAGATATATATTGTATTATTTTATTTTGTTCGATTTAAATTAATTATATAAAACANGTAGAGTGGGTAATAATCAAACTTTATACAATTGGTTTAGAGGTTCACTTAATTGTAAGTAATATGGAATTTAACAGTATTAGATTTTCATCTTAACTAATAATACGTATGATTGAGTTATCTCTTAGGAAATAATCTCTTTTTAATGAGAAAATCCCATTTGAATTTGGTTTAAATGAATAAAACAAAAATAAAAATTTAACAAAAACAATTGTATGCGAACTGAATTCAGGAAAAAAAGGTCAAGCAATAAATTTTGTGACTATAATTTTTTTTGGTACAACCCAAACATATAAAAAAATCGTATCGCCACTTTTATTTATATCGATATGAACTCAATAAAATGGAATACTTACGATTTTTATAAACCATATTATTTATGATCTAATCATCTTCTACGGATTTTTTTAACTTTTCATAATAATAAGTTTTTATAAGCGATTTATTTATTCAAAGGGTATACCAGTTCAATCATGAACACGCATAAATATAACAGCAATAACTTCTTTCACGAAAACCGCCTAAGGGCTACCGCAACTCAGTGCACCATATAGACATATTTTATCCAGCTTCTTTCTCCCGAAGGAATTCGTGTGTTCCATCGAATTTCGTCTGGAAGTCTACATGGAGTGAATCTTGATGGAATCATATATACTTAAGAAATCTGTCGTTTTGCAATCACGTTCTTAGAAACCCGTCTTGAATTTCATAAATTTCAATTAATTTATATTAAAAAGATTTCATGTTTGATGATTTTCAATAAAATTTTATAGAAACTGTGTTTATAGGCTGAAATTTATGTTCTACGAAAAGAAATAAATTGTGTGGAAAATATCTTTCCCGACAAAGTTCGAGGAGAAGTTCATTGTAAAAAATGTTTTTTTAGGAAAGTGCCTGGCGACAGATTTTTTATGTTTAATAAAAAGTGGATACGAGCCTCTAGAGTTTAATAATTATTCTTTTAAATTTAAAATAAAACTGAAACCAAGTTATTTAGCATTTCCTTGTTTTATAATTTCCATAAAACCTTTTACTAAAAACTCTTTTAAACAACAAGTAACTCTAAACAATACATTACGAATTGTATATATACAAAAACAAGGGTAAACTCTGCGCATTAATTATCGTTACCACAAAGAGGTAGACTTCAACTCAGCTGGACAAAAATTTAGTCAAACGAATCGTTCTTTGTATAATTTTCAGGAACAATTCGATTTATTTTACTTTAAACGTATTTTAGAAATGAAATTGAAGAAAATATTGATGTTATAATTAATTTTTAATTAGTTCAAAAATAAAATGAAAAAACGCAAAATATAATTGCTTTTCAAATTGTTAATGAACAAAAATAGAAAGACAATCTTGCAATTTTATAACTGCTATAATTTAAACTGAAAAGAAAAAAATCTTTTCTTGCTCCGTTTACGTCTGTGAAGTTTTCTACTTCTTAAGCTGGCGTGAAGTAATGAGTTTCTTAAGTGAAGGTAATTTTAGAATTCTTTGTAACAAAGCCTTCCAACGCTTTGTTTAATTGAATTTCATTTAACTAGATTATGATCGTTTTGATTAATATTAAACAAATCATTTTATGCATTTTTATTGTTACAAAGATAATTATTGTTTCGTAAAAAAAAAAAAAACATCAATATCCAATTAAAAAGCCAATTCCGTTGCTATAATGGTGTCGAACTCGAAAAACGGGTTCTATTTTCAATCAGATTTATAATTGGACCTATTATATCGAAGACTCATATAAATTCACCCTAAAGTTTTTTTTTTTTGTTTGCTTTATCTGTAAAAATTAAATTTTTGGTGTGTTTCGTTTTTTTATAATGTAGTTCGGAATTTAAATCGTCTCATTAAGAACCATCTAGACGTAGATTACCAAAGAATATCCTTGAAAGCGCTTTTAGCTTTTGAAAGGTAATTGACGGTCATTAATCACTTTTTTTGTTCGTGTAAAGTAAATTATGCGTAATTTTGTATAATTTTGTATTTATACGAATTTGTAAATATGAGTTCCTGTTCGTAACATTTAATTACTTAGCTTTTTTTTTAAATTTTGTATGACAATTAAATTAGATACTTTTAAACGAGAAGTGCCGTTTTGAACCATTACTACTGAATTATTCTAGTTGTAGTGTTAGTTCTAGTAGCAGCGTCAGTGTAAAACTAGAACTAACACTAGACCTAGAACTAGAAACGTGAATATAAAATGTCTTCTTTAAAATGATGTATAACAAGTTATTGATTGTTAGAAAATTTTTGAGAAAATGGTTTTAGAAAAATTGTTGAAACAAAAAAAAGTTGATTTAACAATGAGTCAATTTATAAAAATCATATCTCTTTTATTTCTGGGATTAAAGAAATGATATATATCTTAAATTAAAGCTTAAAGTGTCTTCTTTAAAATAATATAAATAATATAACAAATTATTGATTACGTTAGAAAATTTTTGAGAAAAAAGTTTTAGTAAAATTGTTGAAACAAAAAAAAGTTGATTTAAAAATGAGTCAATTTCAAAAAATCATATCTGGTTTATTTGTGGAAATAAAGAAATGATATATATTTTAATTAAAGCTTAAAATGTCTTCTTTAAAATGATATATAATAAATTATTGATTATGTTATAAAATTTTTGAGAAAAAGGTTTTAGAAAAATTGTTGAAACAAAAAATGTTGATTTAAAAATGAGTCAATTTATAAAAATCATATCTCTTTTATTTCTGGGATTAAAGAAATGATATATGTCTTAAATTAAAGCTTAAAGTGTCTTCTTTAAAATGATATATAACAAATTATTGATTGTTATAAAATTTTTGAGAGAAAGCTTTTAGAAAAATTGTTGAAACAAAAAGTTGGTTTAAAAATGAGTCAATTTGAAAAAATCATATCTGGTTTATTTGTGGGAATGAAGAAATGATATATATTTTAAATTAAAGCTTAAAATGTCTTCTTTAAAATGATGTATAACACGTTATTGATTATGTTAGAAAATTTTTGAAAAAAAAATTGATGAAACAAAAAAAAGTTGATTTAAAAATGAGTCAATTTATAAAAATCATATCTCTTTTATTTCTGGGATTAAAGAAATGATATATATCTTAAATTAAAGCTTAAAGTGTCTTCTTTAAAATGATATATAACAAATTATTGATTATGTTATAAAATTTTTGAGAGAAAGCTTTTAGAAAAATTGTTGAAACAAAAGTAAGTTGGTTTAAAAATGAGTCAATTTCAAAAAATCATATCTCGTTTATTTGTGCGAATAAAGAAATGATATATATTTTAAATTAAAGCTTAAAATGTCTTCTTTAAAATGATGTATAACAAGTTATTGATTATATTAGAAAACTTTTGAAAAAAAGGTTTTAGAAAAATTGTTGAAACAATAATAAGTTGGTTTAAAAATGAGTCAATTTGAAAAAATCATATCTGGTTTATTTCTAGGAATAAAGAAATGATATATATTTTAATTAAAGCTTAAAGTGTCTTCTTTAAAATGATGTATAACAAGTTATTGATTATGTTAGAAAATTTTTGAAAAAAAGGTTTTAGAAAAATTGTTGAAACAAAAAAAAGTTGATTTAAAAATGAGTCAATTTATAAAAATCATATCTCTTTTATTTCTGGGATTAAAGAAATGATATATATCTTAAATTAAAGCTTAAAATGTCTTCTTTAAAATGATATATAACAAATTATTGATTATGTTAGAAAATTTTTCAGAAAAAGTTTTAGAAAAATTGTTGAAACAAAAATAAGTTGGTTCAAAAATGAGTCAATTTCAAAAAATCATATCTGGTTTATTTGTGGGAATAAAGAAATGATATATGTCTTAAATTAAAGCTTAAAATGTCTTCTTTAAAATGATGTATAACAAGTTATTGATTATGTTAGAAAATTTTTGAGAAAAAGGTTTTAGAAAAATTGTTGAAACAAAAATAAGTTGTTTCAAAAATGAGTTAATTTCAAAAAATCATATCTGGTTTATTTGTGGGAATAAAGAAATGATATATATTTTAATTAAAGCTTAAAATGTCTTGTTTAAAATGATATATAATAAATTATTGATTATGTTATAAAATTTTTGAGAGAAAGCTTTTAGAAATATTTACGAATAACTAGAACTAGACTCTTCAGACGCAAGACTAAACCCGAAACTTTCTAGTTTTAGGTCTAGTGTTAGTTCTGGTTTNAATGATATATATTTTAAATTAAAGCTTAAAATGTCTTCTTTAAAATGATGTATAACAAGTTATTGATTATGTTAGAAAATTTTTGAAAAAAAAAAATTGTTGAAACAAAAAAAAGTTGATTTAAAAATGAGTCAATTTATAAAAATCATATCTTTTTTATTTCTAGGATTAAAGAAATGATATATATCTTAAATTAAAGCTTGAAGTGTCTTCTTTAAAATGATAACAAATTATTGATTATGTTATAAAATTTTTGAGAGAAAGCGTTTAGAAAAATTGTTGAAACAAAAATAAGTTGGTTTAAAAATGAGTCAATTTGAAAAAATCATATCTGGTTTATTTGTGGGAATAAAGAAATGATATATACTTTAAATTAAAGCTTAAAATGATGTATAACAAGTTATTGATTATGTCATAAAATTTTTGAGAGAAAGCTTTTAGAAATATTTACGAATAACTAGAACTACACTCTTCAGACGCAAGACTAAACCCGAAACTTTCTAGTTTTAGGTCTAGTGTTAGTTCTAGTTTCAATTCAATAAGTTTACAACACAGTGATATCTAATGTGAACTAGCGCTACCTAGCATTGTCATAAGAACTAACATTAGAGCTAGAACTAAAAACATTCAGACATGTTGCATTTTCTGTGGGACAAAGTAAGTACCTAGGTGCACCCTCTATGGAAATTGGTTTCTATGGAAATATATTTTAGTGTATTGCATCTTAAGTGAAATTCACTGTAGATAAAATTATGCGATTAAAAATGTTATTACTTTTAACTTTCAACATTTACTTTATTCATCAATGAATAACGTATGTAATAAAAATATAAAAGATAAAAGATAAAAGATTTAATATAAAAGATTTTTTCAAGTTTTTCTTCCCTTAATAATCTTGTAGTAAACAATTTTTGCAGATATCACTGACATCACATTCACACTTCAGACAGGTACTACATAATAATTCCAACTTTTCTTCGTTCTTTTTTTTGTATGTCTGGAAAAGTTACGTGAGTTAATCTAATTGTAACAAATTCTAACACGTTCTCGTATTCGTTGAGTTTTTTATTAAAAGATAAATTTGATGTGATACATTTTCGGAGATTACGCGCAGAAATTCATTGCATTTCGTGTACCTATAACTAAACTACGAAATTAATTTCCTCGGACGTTTTAATAACAAACTCGGCTGCTAAAGTGCGGATATTAATTTAGTTCTACTCGCCGCGGAAGCTGTTAATACCGAGAGACAGAAACCAGTTCAAAATCCGTATGAGACCGAATAAGCTTTCTAAACTGTGGATGCATTTAATTTCATTAGAAACTATGTGTCTGCAGGTGACTGCGAAACAGGAATAATTAAATTTGATGCTTGGTTCGTATTTAACCATGATTGGCACTAAACTGAATCACTTTAATTTAATAAATTTAATTGTTTTAAACAAGATAAATCAAAATCAAAAATCGTTGAGAACTTTTTGTTAAACCAACTGATTTTTTTGTCATCAATTCTTTTTTTTTGTAGATTTCCTGGGTCTTATCGGACAGGATCATTTTGAGAAGAGTAATACTCCGTGAAAATCTAAAATTACTTTCTAAGAGACATACATTCTTTCTTAGTTGAACCGACGAGATGTGAGAAGAACATTGGTGACATAATCGATAGACTTTGAACATGACGCCCCCTACTTTTGGGCCTTTTAGATCTCTCAGCAGGGGTGAGGATGGAAGATATAGATTCTCCCTTAATTTTCCTTTGGGAAATTTATATAATGTGGGTCAAGTTGAACCACGTGCCAGATTATTAAGGAAATATCAAAAAAAATATAGATAATTATTAAAAAAAATTAATGTTTCATATTTATTGTTAAATACTTTAAATACATTTCCGGTATTAATTTAAAAAGATTCCTTTTTATCCAAGAAATAGAATTTTACAGTTAATTTTAGATTAATTTATTAATTTGAGTATTTTGAATAGAAACCTATTTATTGTGTAAACTCTCTATTTAATAATTTAGATATTACAGAATAATCCTAAAATTACAGGTCTCTATTTTGGGGGATGTTTCCTTCCCGTTTTAAGGTTATTACTTCAGATTGTCATCAATAGATGTCGTCAATTTTGTTTTTTGCGTTTTATTCGCATTTACTGGGTTAAATAATTTATGTAAAAGGATTGGAACGATAGAAAGGTTTTGTTGGAAACTAAAAGCTTACGGATTATGGAATTTCGCGTCTGGATACGAGAATTGAACTTAAATGTCAAAGATGTAAAATATAACGTATATGAAATTTTAGGTAACGATAATTTTATTAGAGCTTATCAATAAATAATCTACACCTAACAACATATCAGAACAAAACTACAAACAATCTGTTCGGTCAGTCATCGAACACCTCATGATTGGCAGAATTGGAGCACAACTCATAGTTCCTAAAGAGTGAGAGAACAGTCATTCGCAACTACGAAGATGTTAACCAGGCTTATGCCAATAACAGTATACAGATAATGAAACACATCAAATTGAAACGCAAGAGTGAGTACCACCAAGTTGCAATTAATTCAGAACATGGATAAAGTCCGTAAAATCAATCATTCAATATAGTGTACGAAACACCATTTCTCGATTTGTACGTAGATAAATTACAATAAAGGCACCTTATATACAGCTGGAAATACCAATTCATCAGAAAGGAAGTCAACCACTTTGACCAGGTTCCCTTCCAAGTTAGCCTTGATCATCTTTGCCAGCAGACCACCTTTCCAGATGGAGTCATAGGCCTCAATTTCTTTATTATTATCAAACTAAGATTATAAATCATAAGCCAAAAGTTTTCAAAAATTGACCAGACTTTTGAGTAGTGTTTTGGCTCCTAGCTTCCTTCTTATCTTTTCCAGGAGCTTCTTGTCCCACATTTTCTCTTTGTACTCGTTAAGCAACTTCTCCAACTAATTGTACATATTTTTGTGTTATAGATCCATTGTTTGACACTAATTCTTTTTTGTGCTGTTTTTCTCCTTTATTAATTTCCTCTCTTCTTTCCTATTGCTTGCTTTCCTTGGTTGAAGAAACATCTCTTGCCGGGTATCTGGAATATACGTAGACTACAACATCTCCGCCAAGCTGTCCCTTTCTGAAACATTTATATCGTGGTATTCCACCGAACTGATGTGGTATCAGATGGGTTTCGCTTAACATCTTCCTCGAGGACATTCCATGTCCACGGAACTATTCTAAAAGTATTGTTAGGTTTACTTACCATTCCAGATTTTGATCCCTGAAGAACATTGAACATCATCTGAACCAGCTTTTGGTCTTCAACATATTCGTCTTTTGCTGAGGCAGGGTTCTTCGTTACTTTACTAGAACAAAGCACTCCTCATTTCATTTCAGTCTTTCGCCTCTCTTCCTTTTTTGTTCTTCTTTGATGTTTGCCGGGTTTTAAGGCAACTTCTGGAAGATATTGGACGCATTCCGTCGTAATTTCCATATCTGGCCTTCAAACTCGGCGGGTCATTCAACTCTGCCGTAAATCTATGTCTCAAATAGTTGACATCTAAAGTTTCTTCCAAAACATTTTCCTTTTTTTGAGTTTGCAAAGTTATGAACTTTATAAGGTCCTTACAAAACTTCACTCCGTGGTTCGCCACATAATTGATCAGCAAGATTTTTTGATTATTGTATGTTTTCAATGTAACTATTTTTAATTAAGAAATCCAAATGGTTTAGAACTCATTTTGATTAAGTTGTTGTAATTTCAATTTAAAAATGTTTTAAAAACTTTAATTAAATTAAATTAGTTTCAGTTGACCTTTATGTAAATCACGTAGCTTAACATTGTATAGGATGTATTCCATGAATCACTGGGACACAGAAACCGCAAGTTTACCTTTAGAATGATTTCTGATGCCCACTCGGTTGTATTTCAAAGTGCGTTACATAAACCGGAGAGGATCCAACGTCCGGTCCTGAATAACTAGTTAATTAAGTGTGAGGGTGAAGTACATGAAAGGAAGCAACGAGACGTGTATGAACATTGAAGGTGAACCAAGTAAAAATAAAAATTTAAAATTATTTAAA